>JABCMJ010014170.1:0-14020 GCA_014822125.1 Arbutus unedo | reverse complement strand
GCGAGATTTCTTTTACTATGTATCGTAATAATAATAATATGTTAAAAATAGAGGGCGTGACAAAATATGATTCAACCAAACACATAGTTAAATCCAATCTAAGGAAAAGAATAATCCAACCAAAGACGAAAACATGGTGGTTAAGCACCGAAATCTAACATTAGAACCACAAATTCAAAGGAAAACTAACATAGAGTAATGTTAAGCGAAATCCTATCCATGATAGAAATAGAGAAATATGGGTCAATACATGTAGAATAACCATATATCAAAGAGAAAATATCCTTAACTCAAGATTTGATTCAAAGGTTTGAGCTTCCAAAGCTTGAGCAACAATGATGGTGAAGAACTCCCAAGATCTTACCTCAAGTGAAATTGATGCCTTCAAATTCAAAATATTCACTAATCTAGAAACATTAGTGATGGATCTTGAAGAAATTTGAATAATATTAAGAGGAATCAAGGGTTTGGAGTGAGGGTTTGGTGAAGAAGATGACCCTATTGCGTGAAAAATTCAAAAATCTCTGGCTAAAATTTCAAATCTGACTGGATGACTTGACCGGATAATCTCAAACTTGACCGGTCAGATTTGACCAAAAGCCAAAATTTTTAAAATCTGACTAGATGATTCTGGGCCTAACCTGATGGTCCTAAACCTGACTTGATGGTCCAAAAATTTGACCCGGTCGTTCTAGACCCTTCCTCCACCTCTCACTTCACCTCAAACATATTTAATCACTCAATTTACATTATACATTTCAATACGAATCAAATAATGACCTTTAGATCACATAAATTAAACGAAAAAATTTTCAGGCCCTTACATCCTCCCCTCCTTAAGAGGAATTTCGTCCTCGAAATTAAACAGAACAAAACAATGCCAACATGGATACCTCTCAACTATATCAACTAGTAAGACACGGATACATCGCCACAAAATCAATCCAAAATTTCACATGCATTTTCCATGCCCAATGACTACCCAATGACAAGATATACAAAAACTCATGAAATCAATAACATGTAGAAACACAGTCTATACACAATCAAGATCCATCAAGCATGTAAACAAAGTGGCCAAATACGCCCCAAAACTAGCTATACATCAATCAAACTACAAATACGTGTACGTATTTCTCCCGGACTTCATCCTCATGTTCCCAAATTGATTCCTCTTTACCTTGGTTGCTCCACAAAACCCGAACCAATGGTATGGTCTTGCTTCTCAACACTTGCTCTTGGGAATCTAAGATACGTATCAATTCCTTTTCATATGATGTATCGGCCTCAAGCTCAAGTTTGGACCATCCCAACACATGTGAAGGATCTGGCTCGTACTTCCTCAACATAGATACATGAAACACTTCGTGCACGCCTGACAACATTGACGGTAAAGCCAGACGGTAAACAACTTCTCCTATCCTCTCAATGATATCAAATGTCTCTATATACCTCATAGAATGCTTCCCCTTCCTTCCAAAGCATGATAAACCCCGTCGCGGTGATACTTTCAAAAACACGTGACCCCCTACATCGAATGATAATGGGCGACGACGACGATGGGCATAACTTTTCTGTCAACTTTGAGCAGTGAGTAAACGTTGACGAATTACTTTCACTTGTTCGGTTGTCCTTTCTTGGGCTTTCAAAAGTTCCAACAAATGGATGATCTACATAGCCTACCATATAAAGCCTCGAACGGTGTCATCTCAATGCTCGATTAATAACTATTATTATACACCAACTCAACAAGTGGTAGATGATCTTCCCAACTACCCCGAAAATCCATAACGCATGCTCGTAGCATATCCTCCAAAATCTAGATCGTGCGCTCGGATTGCCCATCAGTCTGAGAGTGATATGCGGTACTAAACAAAAGGTTGGTGCCAAGCGCTACCTGCAAACTCTGCCAAAAGCGAGCAATAAATCGTGGATCCCTATCGGACACAATAGACACAGGAATCCCATGTAGGCGAATAATCTCCCGAATATATAATTTACTGAGCTTCTCTACCGAATCGTCATCTGGATTGATAGAAAATTAGCAGTCTTGGTCAAACGGTCCACAGTCACCCACACGCATCTGCCCTCTCGGCGACCTCGCTAAACCAGTAACAAAATCTATCGTCACATTCTCTCACTTCCACTTAGCCACTAGCAATGGTTGCAACTCTTCTGTGGGTCACTAGTGTTCAGCTTTCACTTGTTGACATGTCAAGCATCTTGACACAAAATTCGCCACGTCACGTTTCATCCCAAATCACCGAAACTATCGACGCAAATCATGATACATCTTCGTCCTTCCCGAATGGACAGCTAACGGTGAATGGTGAAACTTTCGTAAAATCTCTTCCCAACACAAAACGGGTACAATAGCTTTCCTCAAAAGGGTAAACTTCAATCAGCATGAATCATCCACCCATTTTGCGCATTGCCACTGAAGAACTTCTTGCATAATTCATCCCTTTCTACATCGTATTGTTGAGCTTCAGTCACTCGGGTCGATAACGTTGAGTGAACTGTCAAATTACATAAAGTCACTCCATCTCGAATCTCTTCAAAATGCGTTGAATAAAATCCCAAGTCTTTCATCATTTTCCATTCTCGAATTGCTAAACCCGCTAAAGATCTCGGTTTTTTACTGAGAGCATCCGTTACCACATTAACTTTTTCGGGGTGATACTGCAACTTAAAATCATAATCCTTCAGGTGTTCCATCCAATGGTGTTGCTCCAAATTCAACTCTTTTTGAGAAAACAAATACTTCAAGCTCCTGTGATCTGAAAAGACTTCAAACTTCTCACCATAAAGATAATGTTGCCAAATCTTCAAAGCAAAAATAATGGCGGCAAGTTGTAAGTCATTTGTGGGGTAGTTCCGTTCACGAATCTTCAATTGTCTCGACTCGTAGGTCACGACTCGCCCTGCTTGCATCCACACGCACCTAAGTCCCTCCCTCGACGTGCCACAATACACGAAGTAACCAACTCTTCACTCGGGCACAATTAACACTGGTGCACTAGTTAAACGTTGTTTTAATACCTCAAAGGCTGACTCACAAGCATCATCCCAAACAAAATGTATTCCCTTTCGGGTCAATTTAGTCATCAGTGCCGCTAAACGGGAGAAATCAAGCACAAACTGACGGTAATAACTAGCCAAGCCTAAAAAGCTCCGGATCTCAAAAATATTGCTCGGTCGTTGCCAATCCATAACGGACTCCACCTTCTCCGGATCGACAGACACACCACTCTGCGACACAACATGTCCCAAGAACTTGACTTCAGAAAGTCAAAACTCGCACTTGCTAAGCTTAGCATACAAACAGTGTTCTCTCACAAGCTCTAGAACAATGGCTTGGTGTGATTGATGTTCTTCCTCCGTAGTAGAATAGATCAAGATGTCATCTATGAAAACCACCGCAAAACAATCAAGATACTTACGTAAGACATGGTTCATGAGATCCATATAAGTTTCCGGTGAATTTGTCAGTCCGAACGGCATCATCACGAACTCAGAGTGCCCATAACGCGTGCGAAAAGCTGTTGTCAGGATGTCCTCCTTCCAAACTCTCAACTGATGATAGCTCGACCTCAAGTCGATCTTTGAAAAACACTTAGCTCCTCGAAGTTGGTCAAAAAAATCATCGATCCTTGGCATAGGGTACTTGTTCTTTACAGTTACATGGTTCAACTTACGATAATCAATGCACAAACGCAATGAAGCATCCTTCTTTTGAGCAAACAATGCCGATGCTCCCCACGGTGACATACTAGGTTGGATAAAACCCAAGTATTTTCGATCTCTCTCTCGAGAGAGAGGCAAACCAGGTTACTTTCCGAAAATACATCCGGGAAGTCACGAACTGCTAACGGTAACTCACCATGAACGGACACATCTTTGTCTAAAGTCAAACTGGCTAACAGGGTATAAAATTGAATCTCACTCCCAAGATTCATACAAATACGGCTCCAACAGCTCCTGACGTTCCCCAAAGAACTCAAAACAACTCTATCGGGTGAACAAATACGGACTTGACGGAAATAGTCAATAGTAGTATGATAAATAGATAGCCAATCCATACCCAAAATAAGGTGGAATCTCGACATACCCAAGACAATGAAGTCAAACACAAAGTGACGGTCAAGAATAACCAATTCACAATTTCTACAAATTCGGTCAAGGAGTGACCTCCCTCAAGAGGTGTCTCGACTACTAGCGATGGATCTAGTCGATCAGTCTCTAACTCCAAAGCACATACAAATAATGTTGCAATAAATAAATGCGATGCTTCAAAATCAAATAGTACTTTGCAAAAGAATTGAACACAAGAAATGTACCCCTCACAACAGATGAGTCAGGGCCCTGAGAAGTAGATGGAGCAACAGTAGATGTGATATTGAAAGCCCTTCCTTGCGCATGTTGTCCTCTCACAACATCGTCTCTTTGCTTGGAACCATGAGTAGGTGCCAAAGAACTAGCTCCTCTATCCGTTTGTGAGCCCTGGCCTAAAGTGGTCTGACGAAAATGGGGTTATTGTTGTTGCTGCGTACCCTTGAACTGTTTTTGCCCCTGTCCTTGCCTCGGTTGTTGCATTGAACCTGCCTCACTATCCACCCCTCCACCTTGAGGACCATTTCTTGAGATGTGATCCTCCTTCCCACAAGTATAGCAAACTTTGGGTGGCATTAGACACTGCGAACGAATATGACACATTTGGTTGCATAAAAAACAAACAGTCGTAGGTCTAGAAGTATTACTTCGTGTGTCTGAAGAAATAGGTGACCTAAGATTCTATTGGCCCCTTGGAGACTGAAATTGCTCCCTCTGTCATTTATGCCTCTGACTCCCGAAACCCCCAGAAGATGGCGAATTTGGCATAACACTCGACTGCCTCAGTTCCTAAACTCTAGAACCTCGTTGTGCCTCCTTGGGCAACTCTACACTCCTAGCACACTCTATAATTTTAGCAAAATTTATCCTATGCTGGCTCACCACGAGGCTCTTCAATGAGGAGTGAGGATCCCTCATAAAACAACGGCACTTGCAATCCTCAGTAGTCACTAGCTCCAATGCGAAGCGGGATAGGTTTTAAAACTTTGTAGCATACTCTGACACTGTCATACTCCCTTGCTCTAACCTCTCACACTGTATATGTAGTTGCTCATGACAAGATTCAAGAAAGTATCGATTCTCGAAGAGCACTTCAAAGTTAGCCCATGTTACGTCCTCCACATCCGGCTCGTCAACACCAGCCATTCGCTTAGCGGCCCTTCGTGCATCCTTCCTCGCTTCAAAGATTGACTCCCACCATTCATTCGCCTCTCTGATCAATTGGCATGCCATAATACAGACTCAAAGGTCATCCTCCACTATCTTCAAAGCCTTGTACAACTTACGCATCTCAAAAAATCAATGGTTGGTTGCAAAAAAGTCACCACCCTCTTTGTTGAACAGAGGAGGGTAAGATGGCGAAACTCTCTCACATCATCGATCTTCTGATCACCAGCATGGGCTGATCTAGCAGCCTGATTCATCACATTGGCCTCAGTAAACGTCGCTACAAACTCCTTTATAAGCATGCCCGGAATGACCAACGGTTTGACATTCTGCTCCACTCCTTCATGCACTTCCTTCACTTGAGGGATCTCTCTCTATTGACTCATAACATCCTCTAATGGTATTTCACGACGACGACCTCGGCCTCAACCTTGAAGTCCATCCAATCTCACCCCACGTCTTCGAGGCATAACGCTGCAGGAATGAAAAGAAAGTCTACATGATCAGACAATAATTTCTACGACATGGCCAAGCCTGATACGAATTCCCAACACAGCTCAATAATACTACACTACTCTAACACAAGGAGAATACAATGCCCACGTATTCTGTGCAAGCAAGCACATACAAATCATGTCAATAAACAATATGTAATACTCAAAGATACACCCATAATCCTAAACCATTTCATTCATTGAGGTAACAAAAGTTAAGTCTAAGGATATTACATCAAAGAGTACTTTCGGCGCAAAAACGAATTACAAAAATAATGTTGGAGTTGACCGTTTTATACTCCCTTGTGAACATAAAGAACAAAGTTGAAAATAAGTTACAATACATCTTCTAAAAATATTAGTACAAAGTTGTTAGGTAACTTCAAAAGTCATGCATCATCATATGCGCATCACGCACCACATGCCAAGTATCTGGAATTGTATCTGAAAAAGATAGTGTGGGCTTACAAAGCCCAGTAGGAATGTCTATGCCAATATCACACAAGTATGAAATGACATGATATAAGACGCAAATGATCTCAAACAAGATATACAAGTTATGACACTAAACCAATGATAAGTGATACAAATGCTTCTATGTTCATCTCACAAGTCAAGATTTCGTTCTGTCAATTTCATTAAATATTTCATTGTTTGATAAGTTTCATTCAAACTCAATGGTCAATGACAGCACCTCAACCATAGGTGGCCTAACAAGATAAAGCATCTTACTAGCACGATTCCTTCGGGAAGCTAGCCAAATTTCATAACTAGCACCACTCCCATAAGGAGGTTAGTATCTTTTCATATTTCATTAGCACCATTCTTATAAGGAAGCTAGCATCGTTTCATGTTTCACTAGCACGATTCCTATCGGAGGTTAGACCACTATTTTATTATCCCTAGCCTATCTCCTCATGGAGGCTAGACCACTACGCCTTGTGTCAAATGCATAAAAGTCACAAGTATATGATGTAGATATTTCACAATCAATAATTTCATGCCTTTCTACGAAATACCCGCTATTTATGAAATTCATATCTATCCAAGACAAAACATCACACATCGTACTCTAAGCCCTAACCAACTCACCAATATCATATACAAAATATGATTCAACCAAACACATAGTTAAACTCAATCTAAGGAAAAGGATAATCCAACCAAAGACGAAAAGATGGTGGTTAAGCACCGAAATCTAACATTAGAACCACGAATCCAAAGGAAAACTAACATAGAGTAATGTTAAGCGAAATCCTATCTATGATAGAAATAGACAAATATGGGTCAATACATGTAAAATACCCATAGATCAAAGAGAAAACATCCTTACCTCAAGATTTGGTTCAACAGTTTGAGCTTCCAAAACTTGAGCAACAATGATGGTGAAGAATTCTCAAGATCTTGTCTCAAGTGAAATTGATGCCTCCAAGTCAAAATATCCACTAATCTAGTGACATTAGTGATGGGTCTTGAAAGAATTTGAATAATATCAAGAGCAACCAAGGGTTTGGAGTGAGGGTTTGGTGGAGAAGATGACTCTTAGAGAGAGAGAGAGAGAGAGAGAGAGGGTGAGAGAAAACCTTCTTTAGGAAAAAGTTAGATCTTTCTAAAAACTCTGATTTTTTCTCTTTTAAATACGCGCACAAGACCAGACCGGATGGTCCCAAAATCTAATCTGTCAAGTTTTTCTACTGCCTCAAAAATTCAAAAGTCTCAGGCCAAAATTTCAAATCTGACCGAATGACCTGACCGGATAGTCTCAAACCTGACCAGTCAAATTTAACTAAAAGCCAAAATTTTTAAAATCTGACTGGATGATTCTGGGCCTGACCTGATGGTCCAAAAACCTAACCCGGTCATTTTACACCATTCCTCTACCTCTCACTTCACCTCAAACATATTTAATCACTCAATTTACATTATACATTTCTATACGAATCAAATAACGACCTTTGGATCACATAAATTAAACAAAAAAATTTCGGGCCCTTACATTTCTTGTCTTTATTGCAGAACTCAAATTTGTGTGTTACAAATTTGGCATGCCCTATAGGACCTCTCTAGCAAGAAGATTCAACTTGCTCAAATCGTCAAGAACTCCAGCAAGAACATCCTCACTGCAGCAAGCAGTAATAACATTTCTACGGGTTCTATGATGTGAAACAAGACAAAGGTGATCACTACCCCAACAAGTCTTGGAGTTGCATCACACGCTTATCTGACGAATGTGCTGAGATGACACTCCCCATCCCAATTGTCAAAAGGTAGCGAGTTACACAGTAAGGCTTCGACGAGAGTCATGTCACCGCCTTGAACGAGCTTAGAGCATTATTCCCAAGACTTCAGCCCACATCTGAGCCAGGGAATAGGGGACAACTAATGAGCCAAATTCTGATCCATCACTGACCAAAGGCCTCACTCACCGACCAATAAGATTGCGTCCGGTCAGCACATAACTCCAGCTCGGTCGGTCATAGCAGGAGTCGGCCATGCACAAGTCAACCCATGCAAAATGAAAGAACGGATTTCACGTGTCACCCCCACCCGCCAGGGAGAACTTTTGTACAGGAAAGATATCATATTAGATTGCACCTCATTTAGACACATACCAGTAGGGATGGAAACGGGATGGATCGGGGGGCGGATTTGATTATCCCTACCTCCATCCCCGAGCTTAAAATCTATCTCCATCCCCGACCCATTCTCTGAACGTGGAATGAACCCCACCCTCCATCCCCTCCCCAAACGGGGATCGGGGATCGGGGATTCCCACCCTACCCCATTTTTTTTAATAAAAAAAATTTAATTCTTGTCATATAAAAATAATCACAAATTTACAATAACAAGACTAAAATAAAACATAATATAAATTCTAAATTCTATCGAATAACACAAAACAAAATAAGAGAATGATTAAAGATCTATTGAAGAATAAGAAATAAAATAACATAGAGTCTAAATTGAAGACTAATACATAACAAATATATTTTGAAGATCTCTCTTTACATTAAAAAAAACTCCAAACTATCTAAGACAAAAAGAAGAGAGTGATAAAGTTGTTAAAAAGTAAAATTGTAAATACTTATATGTGAATGGAGTTAAAAGGTAAACATAATATCTATTTAATAATTATTTTAAAATGAATAGGAGAATAGGGCGGGGATGGAGGCGGATGTATTAAGACCCACCTCCAACCCGTTCCCCATTTTTTTCTAACTTTTACCTCCAAATCCAACCCAATCCCCAAATAAATTCTAGAAATTCCAATCCGAACGGGGTGGGGAACAGGCCAAATTGGATGAAATTGCCATCCCTACATACGAGGAAAGATCTGACCTTCCTTACGAGGAGGAGTACACACGCCAATCAAGACCCTCAATTAGCCTTTCATCACGCTTTAGCTTGGAGTATAAGTATGGAAATCAACTAAAAAGCGAGCTAGACACTCATTACTGTCCAATTTTCGTTATGGTCTTTGATCTCGACACACAATTCTAATTTAATTGTCGCCAGGTCCACAAGCGGACAACCACCCTCGGTCACCGAGCTTGTGTGCAAGAGCCAGCCAACAGGACAGAAGAGGTTCCACCATTTTTCGGCACCATCAACACTAAAATTAAAACTCCAAATTCAATCTATGTTTATTTGATTTCGAGTAAAACCTGGGTACGAGGGCAATTCAAACGAGTGCAGTCACAAAATAAAACATTTCAAATTCGCATGTGATTGGTAAAAAAGTGGGCGCCAACCTAGCTATGAGATGCTTTCTCATAGTGATACTACAAGCAGGGACAGATGCACATTGGGTCAAGTGGGGACAATTTTTCAAATTTGTATGTTTGTTGGAGGTTGGAAAATCAATTAGTTAATTTGACCGCATTAAGAAATTATGATGTTGCTGCAAGCAATTTATCTAAGGTATCAAAATTAGGGGTACTTATTGTTTGTTCCTGTCTATAAGTTATAAATAGTGTTTTATCCCATTCACTTTTGAAGGTTAAGTTTTTGTCCTATTTTTCAAAAATACCCAAATTAGCCCGATATGTAAATTGTCACTCAAGCTTTAAAACAAGGGATGCGCTCACTACCTTTTCGTATCAGTCTGGAAATATTCAATAACTGATTGGGGGACTCACTGCCTTTTCAAGATTCGTATTTATTCGTAAACGATCAAGATAAACAATTCGACATGGTAAATTTGAAGAAATTATGGTAAATCAAAAAAATAGCCTAAGTTCCTACATTTAAAGGGATCCATATTTTCATATTCTTCGTTTGATGGCTAATTTGTAAGGTCAATGATAAATTTGCAACTCTTTTCTACATGTGATAAAAATTTTACTGCCTCTCTACAATTGTGACGGTAAATTTGCTAATTTAATGGTTTGAATGGTTGCAAATTTTTTTATTCTTTTTTATGGTAAATTTGTAGGAATCGCTCCAAAATATACTCCCTGGGATCTTAAACATATATATCAAAATTTGTTAACATTCCCAAACCTGTTGTAGTGACTATTTATTGAAACACATTGCACTAAAATGGACGTTTAGGTTTATTCGTAGATGATCAACATAAAAAATTTGACATGGTAAATGTGAAAGGATTATGGTAAATTCAAAAATGGTACAAGGATAAGTACTTCATGATCTGGATTTATTCGTAGATGATCAACATAAATAATTCGACATGGTAAATTTGAGCAAGCTACAAGAAACCTGATTGAAACAATAAGTACTTCAAGATCCGAATTTGTTCGTAGACAATCAACATAAATAATTCGATATGATAAATTTAAAAAGATTATGGTAGATTCAAAAAAATAGCCTAAGTTTCTACAGAACATGGTAAATTGCTGCGGAACTCTGTCGTATATTTGCATATCTAAACCATTTTCAAAAAAATTATTTGCAGATCCAGATTTCACTTGTAGTTGTTTCTTCTTCCCATTAGTCATCCCAATGTTGGTTTTCCAACTTCAACATATTCGGGGATAAAAAAAATCTCCAAACTCACAATAACGGATTCTTACAATGTGTTTCACTAAAACAATCACTATAACAAATTTTATGGATATTAATAGATTTCGATGAATGTGTTTAAGATTTCGGTGAGCATTTTTTTGGATTTCAGCGATATTCTCAAGATTATGTTTAAGATTATAGTGAGTATCTTGGGGATTCCGGTGATATTCTCAAGATTCACTATAAATTGTTTGCCATATTTGATTTCATACTTCAAGCCTAGTTTACTGCTATTATTTTCTATCCACAAATCGGGAATTATGTGTTTTCGCTTAAAAAAGAATAAAATGGTAAATTAACACTTAAAATTGAAGACAAAAATATCAATCAATGTAAAAATGGGATGAAATCATAAGTTCAAAAAGTTAATAGGATAGAAACCCTACGCTAGTTGGACTCATAGGACCCTGACGTAAATTACCATAAAAATTATCCCAAGATTTGACCTAATGTATAAAAATTGTGCCAAACATTTCACCACATGTATAAAATTGTAGCAAGCATTTTATCCAAATAAAAAATAAGTATTTTTACTATGCAAATTCTGTAAAAAAATTAAACCGTATTTCAATAAAAATTATTTCTGAAATAATATTTTATACGTCTATAATTAAAAGGACATCTTAATTTTTCTTAAGGAATAACCCTTTTCTATATCTTTTCATACATAGAAAAAGTCGTTACATATTATTTTATGTTAATATGTTCGTAGAACTTCATTTTTATCTTTTAATAAAAGAAAATTTGTTCACTACAAGAGAAAATACCATTTGCATTAGACAATTTGTGACTATAACGATAACGATCGCAAATCTTACTATTAGTGACAGTAAGAAATACCAATGCAAAAAGAAAGTTATTGCGATGGTTACCACGTGTCGCAAATAATGTGGTTGCAAATAATTATTATTTGTGATGGGAAATCAACGGTCGCAACTACTTAGTTGCAAATAATTAGTTTTAGCATTGGTATATGATCTGTTGCAATTAGGTAAGGGAACTTAAATAACAAAGTATAAAACGATGTCGTTTTGTTGAAAAGAGCTTAACTAAATAAAACGTCATTTTACAAAAAGGAAATTACTAAACTTAACTAAATAATACAACTTCGTTTCATAAAAAAGAAATTACAAAAATATAAAACGACGTCTTTTTAAGATAGAAAACTTAACGACATATGAATCGATGTCATTTTTTAGAAAAATATCTTAACAAATTAAGAAATTCAAAACTATGTCGTTTTGGATAATTGTAATCGAAGTAAATGTATATATAATCAGCCAGATTCTTCTCCACAAAACCCTCACAAACTCTCACAAACCCTAACCCTCTCAAAGAAGTCTAGTCATCGCCACCATCGCCGCGCCACCCTCCCTTAGCCTCGCCGCCATTGCCTTTTTCAGTATATAACTTCATATTTGCTCTGCTTTGGTATGTAAGTTCGTATTTTTTCTTTTGCTTCGATTTCTAGTTGATTGATTTATATTCGTATTTGCCGTTTCCTTTTTGTTGGATTGATTTGTAACGTGTACGTTGATTTATATTCGTATGTTGAAGTTGATTGATTTACGCACTGGGAAGCCTTCTATATATCGTCGTCGAGATCTAAATTAATCCCTACACACTCAACCAAGTAGTTCAAACTCCAATGACGGTCTAGATTGAGTCTCCTGCTTGAAGTCTCACGCTAGTGCTACTCATAGGCTCATTAAAAAATAAAAACTAACTTAAAGATTGTCTTAAGTGAAATTGCTACAGTACAAAACAAAATTTCCACTAAACATAGGAAGAACTGTAATCACCATCATTACATATAAGTATATTGAAGAGAGTAACTAATACTGACAAAGTCAATATCCATGTTCAACTGAGAAAAAAAGTACATTCAGACATATTCTAGTTTGCATTTGCTTGTACAAGTCATCATCGTGTTCATATTTTTTCAAAAATCTCGTGTCCCGCATCTGCACTTGGGTCCATATCCCTCCAACACATAAGGGTGTTTGTCAACCATGGATTAGAATAGATGGTAAAAATACGACAATACCTTCTCCACGAGGTTTTTTTTTTGGTTCTATATTCTTTTCCCTTGCTTTCACCATATGAAGGAGGTTCTATAGGCCATGGATTATAGTTGTGTGGTGTCGGGGAAAGTAGTTAGCAAAGAGTTGTTGATCATGTTGTCTTGTACTTTTACTCTCGATGGTCTGTGTAATCCACTTTGGTAAAATAATAAATCTTCTTTACATATGTTGGATAGTGCTCACAAAGCCTCTCATCATTTTTTAAATTTTATGATGATAAAACATTTTATGGAAAGAGCTGAGAAAAGTACTTCAAATTAAAGATGGACAAGAATTGGATTCATTTGTCAAATAGTATGCTAGTGGAATATGTGGCTAGAAATAATGATTTTCTTCCATTCGTGTCCAACACAATGGCTGAAAGTTTAGTCATATATTGTCTGTGCAGAACATGTAGCAACTAGTACAATCATCGAATGTTGATTGTACGATATCATCTTATTCCTCATGGTTTTTTTTAAAAATTACAGACAACGGATTTATTATGGCAAGCCCTATAGTCCTTTGCATTGTAACATGGACAACAACATTGTAGTATATTCAAATACGAGGGATGATATGGTAGGAATGGTAAACGAAGCGATTAAGATGCCACATGCAGACAATAATGCTGCCAATATTGACGAATAGACCAGGTTGGTCCCAATTGAGGGCCAAATAAATAAACTGTCACGCCCCCATTTTTCAACATATTATTTTTATAATATATTGTAAATGAAACCTCGCAACACTTAAAGATACACCCATAATCTCAAACAATTTCATTTGATGCGGTAAAAAAAGTTGTGAGGACCCGCCTATTTTAATGTTTAAAAATGTGTTACGGTGAATAAAATAAGTATCGATACGGGTTGGACAAGATAAATGATGATTTGGATGAGTTTTGGTGAAGAGGAGAAGAATAAATAAATTAAAAAAAAAAAAGGGGAAGGTGAAATTTTTCGTCAGTGGTGGCCGGTGACTGGTCACGCAGCTGCGTGACCAGCCGGTGACTGGTCAGGCTGATCCTGACCAGTTTTGTAATTTTTGGTCAGTAGCTGGCCGTGACCGGTCAGGGTCCCCTGGCCCTGTCCGTGACCGGTCACGGAGGTCGTCGGGCAGATTTTTAAAACACGCACCAGACACTTTTTTTTTCAA
>JABCMJ010014169.1:0-34398 GCA_014822125.1 Arbutus unedo | reverse complement strand
AATCATAACGACTTAACTTGAATCCCATTTAATTTCTTAGATTATTGTATAAAAAAATGGATTGTTCCTTCGAATATTATTGATCTATTAGTTTTATTAATGGATAAATTACACTGATCTCCTATGATTTTTGACTAATACACTGACCTCCCATAACGATTGAGAAATTTTTTTGATCTCTATTACTTTTGAAACTATTATGCAGTTATATCATTTGTCATTAGAATTAGTTAAAAGTCGTTAGTTTATCTACTAAAACGTTAAGTTCCAAATTTTTTTGGTAAAATAAATTATAATATAATTTTGATCACGTCTGGAATTATCTATGTTAAATTGTTGAGATTTTTCTAAAATCAAAACCCAGACAAATCTCAAAAATTCTATATGAACTTTGGTTTCGGAAACATTTCAAAAAATTCAACATAAGTTATTTTTAAGCTATAGATGATAGGGTTTGGTGGCATATTTTTTAAAAAGGGTTTACTGAACTAACTTGAAACGATCAAACAACCTAGTTTTTTTTTTCAATCTTGGGAGTTTATATATAGGGGGGGGAGATATTTATAATTAATGATTGTATTTGTTAAAGGGATTATGAAATACTATCAGATAAAGAGTGTTTTCTTTAAACCCCTAACAAGTAGTATGATTAGGTGTGGTTCTTTTTAGTTGACATCGAAGGGTCTCTCAACAATGGAAAGATCTCGGCTGTTATATACTCCAAAAGTCACTATGATGTCCCATGATGACTTATTTATATTTACCATTGAAGATTACCATCCAAGGGTCTTGCGAGTTTTAGAATTTCAAAGGTTCCTCCATATGATCTATTTATGTGGTATTTTCACATTTTCTGAGGAGTCGAAAATTCTCTCCACAATTTTCTATCCTAAAGCATGTGATTTTTGTAAGAGAGAAAGACACAAACGCAATAAAACTCGACAGAAAGTCGGAAGATTTGTGTTTTTCCAATTGAAGAGCCGTTTTACCCTGGGAGACAATGCTAAAGCAAACCTTTAAAACCCACAGTGAGATGACTATTTTGTCTTAAGAAGACTGCGTAAAACACATTACTCGATTCAATTTGTTTTTTGATTAAACTTCCATTTTTGTTCAGTATTTTCATGCGATTTATTTTCGGTTTCATTAATTAATGAAATTACGTATGGTTTCTAAAATTTCCGTGTGTTTTACGAATTTGTCGAAATACATTTTTTCCTAAATTCTTTTCGTACTTATACTCTTTTCATGTTACCGAAAGGACAAATTTATTTGATAATTCTAAGTACCGTCATATAATGTCCCAATATAGTATTACAGAAGTTCATACAACAAATTTGGTGATGGTGACGGTGATGGTGCTGGATATAAAGCATCCTTATCTTTAAGCTAGGAAATTAATAGGGTTTGCTGGCAGCTTTTTTAAAAAGGAGTTACCGAACTTGAAACGATCAAACAATCTTGGCAGTTTATATGGAGAGAGAGAGAGAGAGAGAGAGAGAGATGTGTAATGATTGTATTTGTGAAGTGGATTTTGGTATACAATTTGATAAAGATTTTCTTGAGACCCTAACAAGTAGTATGATTAGGTGTGGTTCCTTGTAGTTGAATTTTCCACCTCTTTTTATTTTCGTACCAGACATTTA
Source organism: Arbutus unedo (assembly GCA_014822125.1). NCBI lineage: Eukaryota > Viridiplantae > Streptophyta > Magnoliopsida > Ericales > Ericaceae > Arbutus > Arbutus unedo. The sequence goes on along the minus strand of JABCMJ010014169.1, from coordinate 32,752 downwards.
TACTCTTCCCACGTTACCGAAAGGGAAAAATTATTGCATACTTCTAGAGCACCGTTACGTGTTACGCGGTGCTTCAACGCCCCTCTCAGCTATAGGTTTATGTATGACTATTGACTAGTGTATGGACTCCAATGTGTGGTGGAGAGGATGAGTACATAGCCGGTCTTATTTAGTCTTGCCCGGTGTTTAGGGTTAGAAAGTTCAAACCGAACTATTTTTTTTTCAATACACTAATTCGGAAAAGATCAGACCAGACTCGTCTAACTAAAAAACCGAACCAAACGTTCGATTTGTTTTTTGGTCTGGTTCATTTTATTGATTTCTATTGAGGGTACTTAAAACATAGTATCTGATAAAGACCACTAAATATTTACTCGGGCATGTAAATTGACAAAAAAGCCTCTAAAAATTAGTTTATTTTCACAAATTTACAAGAAACTTTGTCCAGAGTTTAATTGAGTGTCTCATTATTAGACGGCAAAATTGATTTTTTAAAAATTAGTCGAGACTTTTACATATAAGTTGACTTAAAACCTTACAATTATTATTTCAAACAATTAATAAATATACAAGTTAAAAGAAGGGTAATTTAAATTAGGGCAGCAGGCCAGGTTTTTCTAATACTAGATTATTAATGGCCTTAAGGTAACAATAGTAATAGTATCATAATAAAACAAGTCGTAAAAAAATTATGGATCTCCACAAAATATAAAATTAAAAGTGATTGCTAACCCCCATTTCATGCAAAAAGAAAAAAAAAAAAAAAAAAAGAGAAAACAAGTAATTGCTAAGTTGACCACGTGGTCGGGTTGTCTCAATCTTAAACGAACTTCTAACGAGTTTCAACTCAAAATTGCCATTTGTCAAGTAACTACAACCAATGAACCTTTCCCACCGTAGTAATGCTTAATTACAATGAATCCTTTTAATCTCTATAATTTATTTCTAAGATTAATAAATGTATTTTTTTGCCGTGCAAAAAAAAAAACTTTCCCCACCAAATCAGTCTTTTTTAGTGACGTATCAGAATCCATTTATTTATATCTAGATTATTTTTAAAGTCTTAAAGTTAATGATTGAGCAAACTTTCAATAATCTCCATTTGTATATTTGGAGATGTTTGAAATAAAATTTCCGGTGTTTGTTTTGGTTAGGATTGATGTCATATATTGTTTTTTTTTTTTTTTGTCGTTATACAAATCAAAATTTTTATATTGAAACAAATCAAAACAATCATATTATGACTCTTGATAAAGTCAATACGAAATCCCATCTCCCCATATGATTTGTTTATGTTCGTATGAGATATGAACACTTTTAGCCAATATAATATTGTCTAAATTTGTGACACTAAATAGTTAAATTTATAAACTCTACAAAATTACATCTTTTATCTCATTTTCAAATTCTCTAAAAATGAGGATTTATCACTTGTGGTTATTCTCGAGATATATGTAAGTATGTAATCTCTTCCCCCGTGGGATTTGTCTATGTCCGTACGACATATGAACGATCCAAGGCAATGTAATCTCGTTTTAATTGGCGACACTATATACTTAATTTATAAACTCTTCAAAATTATATTTTTTCATCTCATCTTTAAATTCTCAAAACAAACGAGGGTTTTATCACTCGTCTTTGTATCACATGTAAAATAACGTTCTTCCTGGTATACTCAAGTGATCAGTTCTTATTCAGAAAATTGAAATTTCTTAACAATCACAGTTTCTACTCCGATTAATAATTTAGCATTATAAAATTCATCGATGAAAGAAAATTAAAAGTAAAAAGACAGAGTGTCAATTTGATCACTCTTAATCTAGTATTTCATACGTAATTTGACATGAAAATCATATGTTTGTGTTTATATTTTTTTCATTTGTAATTGTTCTATCGCTACAAAGTTAACTCACGTCGAAAAGATGTGTACAAGCCAAGAAACTTAGTAGGCATGGAATAAACTCAAAGCCCTTCCCGTGTTCTAAGTGTGATCCTTTTAAGTTAGAGAAGGAATACTCGGAGACACATCTACATACTATTTGTATAGGAATCCACAAAGAAAATATGATATACAATAAGAATCGTATCTATACGATTTTGCACTTCTCGACAAATCTAATCTATATCTATATATATGTGGGTGTGTGTGTATTTAATTGTGTTACTTTCAATCACTAGTCCAAATCATAACAAAGATATTGAATGCTTAATGACTGGGAATGGTACTGCAGATTGAGGACGTTTTGCATTAATCAAGTGGTGAGGTCATTTTTGAGGTGTTAATCAGAAGACACCTTTCATTGAAATGGTTAGGTGAAAGGTTTTAATCACTCGTTTTGTGCTCTTCTTAAGATCATGATTTATCTCCTTTTTTTCGTTGGTATTATTATGAAATGATGACACACGATTATAGATTGTTGTGCAATATAAGCATATCTCAAGTACGTTGTCGTTAAAACTGTCGAGAGATAGTAAAAATAGAAAAACCTTAATTATACCAATAGATATTAGATGACTTTATATATTTTTAATAATCTTTTAAGATGTAACTCTATACTAAACATTCAAACTCAAATTTTTTCGGGTTATAATAATCTTTTAAGATGTAAATTTATAATATTTTCAAGACGATTGGGGGGTTTTTCTGATTGTTTTTCACCCAGTACTCTGAGGATTAGTCGGTGCACGTAATTTAGGCGGGGACTTTTCTACACAGTTTAATTTCAAGCCGACTGGATACCTCGGTTATCAAAAATAATAAATACTCTAAAAAAGGTTTATGTGGATTTCTTTTTTCATTTTTCTATTACTATATATACATATATTATAAATTTTATTGGACACGTCCGTTTTTCATAAGGATTATATTTTTAGAACCTACTCAACACAATTTATCAAATAAAATTTTTATATTATATACAAAATTATGGATAAATAAAAAGTGATTTTGAGGGTGAGTTTTTGTAAATTCACAATATCAACTGTTTATGAATTATGTAGATGGATCGATGAATAACAAACTGGATTCAAGAAAGTTATAGTGTAGTTCTTTGTAATGCGGGTAAAATGATATAATTTTATCATCTTTGTCTTCGAAATTATATCATTTTGATTTATCACGCGAACTGTAAATTGTGAAATTTGGGAATGAATTATGTGGGCGGGGGTGTAAATTTAAAATACGGAGGGTGTGAATAATGTAGATGGGGGTTTAAATTGTGAATTCAAGTTGTGAGACGAAGTGTAAGAATTGTGATTTGAAGGGTGTGTGAATTTGTGAATTAAAGAAAGCGGTGTGAACTTCTGAATTTGAAATATTAATTAAAATGTGTCGATGGTGCGTAAACCATTTTTCTACTTTTCATAATTTTATGTTCAATAAGAATCTTTTTGATAGATCCTATCGAATAGATTTTACAATTATAATTTTTTAAAAGAGATATGAAGAATAGAATATGTAGTATTATAAAATTTTGAAGTATGTTTATGAGTGCGCGTGTGTGTGATTCGTCAAGACGAGAAATATCTAAAAAATAAAAAATTATGAATAAAAAATTACTAAAGATGAAATTAATCTTAGTATGTGTTCGTTTGATGGTTTGGAAAATTTTTTTCCAAATAAGTTTTTGAAAAAAAATTTCTAAAATTTTTTATTTTTTTTCTCAAATAATTTTATCTCTTTATAAAAGAAGAGAGAGAAAGAGACACCTCGAAAATGCCAAAAAAATTTAACTCCTAAATTTTTTCTGAAATATTTATACCAAACAACATTTCAAAATTTTTTTTTTCAAAAATCGTTTCAGAAACACTCAACCGAACACATCCTAAAACAGATAGATATTTTTGAATTACTTTGTCGTTCCTGAGTTTTAAAATTTGTTTCATATTATTTTATTTTTATGAAATCTCTTGTGAAAACGAAGTAATAGTTTATAAAAATTTAACGAAGGTAATTTTTTAAATACAAATTAAAAAATTATTAAAAAGAATAAGCCGAAACCCAGCCTTAATCAAGGCCTCAGGCCCATCATTTTGAAGAATCGGGCCAAGTTTCAGAATGGTCCAGATAGCGTTGGGCCTATTACAACCCGTTCGTTCGTTTCAAAATGTACTGAATAGATGATAATAGACGGCGTCGTATGAGCTCAATCTAGAAAGACACTGCCAACTGTACGGTCTCTACTGGTGGTTGGAATGGATAGCACAAGTGAGAAGTACGAACCCCGCGCGCGAAAAAGAGACAGAGATCGAGTGAGGCAGAGAGAGAGAAAGAGGAGAGAGAGTGTGCCGGAACATTTGTTGGAGAGAAATGGTGCATCAGCTTCTGGTTGTAAGATCATCACCGGTTCTTCTCCAATCGCATTCTCCCCCTATTCCTAAGTACTCATCTCGCTTGCTCAATTCTAGTATGTTTCTTGTATTTTCCTTTCTCTATTTGTTTTCCTGGATCTTTAGATTTTTAGTTTGCTTTTAGTTTGAAAAATTGAAAAGCTCTTAGATCGACGTAACGGAAGAGTTGCAGTGGACGGAATTACGGAGTAGACTGCGACGATTTTGGTGTTTAGGGTTCGAGACTAAATTCCAAATGTGTTCGTATTAAGCCAATTGAAAAAGATTGAAAAAGAGAACTATGTAGCTACGAAATTATCCTCCCTCTTTTTTGTCTTGGGTGTATGCGACACGTCTCAATTACAGTGGCTAGTCTAAAAAAATTGAAACAAGTGTAGTTTTTGTTGAAAGTGTATTAGATTTTTGTTGTATTTTGGAACATGGCATTTTCCACCGTAAGTAATGATTGTAGTATTCTGCATTAAGAATCTGCGCTGAGGTAGATTGACAAAATTCTGGTTCAATTCGTGATGGAAAAACAATCCATTTCTCTCTTTTCTCTTGCGGTATTGCATTTTCGACTTTGCAAGCAGTGGATCTAGCCATCTAGGATTTATAGGCACTGGGATTAAATGTCTATGACATGTATAAATTTGTGGGGGCAATATATAAAATTCGGCGAGGCAAATTTATAAAAATATCTAACAAATATGCCTATCGTAGGTGGATTTTTCAACTCAGTGGGGTCATTGACTCTAGTTTCAACTACATAGGTCCGCCCCTGTCTGCAAGGGATGGTCTTTGATGCTGCATCGTTTCTTGTGTTAGATAAAAGGATAACAAGGAATGAAAGCCCTCCTAAATTTTCAGAGCAGATTTGATGACCGATGCTTTTCTGCTCATTTGAATCTTTAAGCAAAGAGTGAATGCTAATTTAGACTTTGGTTAAACATGTTTTATGCATTTGATCATCTACTATTATGCCATATTCACTAAATCCATGTTGCGAAATATCCGCCTCCTTTTATAACTTGCCCATCACTTCCAGTTTTCCCCTTAATTTTTAGAACGTTCTGATAGGGGTTTCAGTCTCCACTTACTTTCGTAGTATATAACGTGTTCTACATGTAATTTTTTGTTGTCACTTCGTCCTTCTGTTATAATAGGGCAATTCCCGGGCATATAACCTTAAAATGCTCGTTTGAGCAGCATATATCAAGCAAGGCTATGACAAGACATGTACTATCAGGGCTTGCTGCTTCATTTATATTTCTTTCTCAAACAACTCAGGTTAGTTTTTCATTCCTTTCAGTAAACAACACTATTCCAAACTTCTTTAATACTGATATGAAAACGTCATAAGTCCTTGTTGTTTCTTTCCCGACAACTGAGAATTTCGTTCGTTGAAGACTAGAAGCCTAATTTTTGTGTTCATTTTCGGTTTTAGTAATTTCCCCCCTTCTGTTTGGTATGTCACTCTGCAGTGATATTTGCAGATGGGCTCTTTCGATGCAGACTGAATAGTTTATACTAGAAGTAACTTTAATGAAGTCTCCAACAAGATTAAAGGACGTAGATAATACGCGTTAATGAGTGAGATAATTGGTTAGGAAGGAGAGGATCAAAGGGGAGAACAATGTTATAAACAGTAGCCTGTTGCCAAAATCTTCCTCAATGCTCTTGCGCAGGTTGCCGCTGAAGATATTTCCAGTGATTATAACTTTTGCCAGCTTGCAAGAGCCACGGAAGATGTGCCAACTCTTCCACTTGATGAAGGGTCTGATGGAAGAAGTGAGATGATGATGATGATGATGAGAGGTATGACAGCAAAGAACTTTGATCCCATCAGATATTCTGGAAGATGGTTTGAAGTAGCGTCACTTAAACGTGGCTTTGCTGGACAAGGTCAAGAAGATTGCCACTGTACCCAGGTAAAATTCAACGGCTAGCTGGGTTTGTACTAGTCATGAACTTCCTGGTTGCGCAATCAGGGATGTTAGGCTCACTGCATACAACTCATCCAATTATCTGGTCCACTGTTACTATAAATTTTCAAGGATATAGTATTACTGGTACTTGTATGGGCATTTATAATTTCTAGGCTGCTAGCTGATGTATGAGTCTTTGACAAGCAATGTTTTGTTTCTCACAGCCTAAATATGCCAATTCTTGCAGGGCATATATACATTTGATATGGACGCACCTTCTATTCAGGTTGACACGTTCTGTGTGCATGGGGGCCCTGATGGGTACATTACAGGTATAAGGGGAAAGGTTCAATGCCTTTCGCAGGAAGATGTGGAGATAAATGAAACTGCACTGGAAAAGCAAGAGATGATAAAAGAAAAGTGCTACCTTCGTTTTCCTACACTGCCATTCATCCCGAAGGAGCCTTATGATGTGATTGACACTGATTATGACAATTTTGCACTTGTTTCTGGAGCAAAAGACAGAAGCTTTATTCAGGTAAGCAGACATTTGTTGCGTATGTGAGAGGGTATTTCCCGTGTTCATATTTTGTGGCATGTTTATGATGCCTCCTTTACAGGGTACACTCTTAGAACTGGCAAATCCAAATAGAGTATATTCTTGTCTTAGTCTTGTTTCCAATAGTCCCAAACGGCCAAGTGGCTTACTTGTGTAGAAGCCTGAAACACATGCACCTTTTACTAGTCGAAATCAACCTCCCTTATCATTTTCAATGCTTCAGAGAAAGATAGAGAAAAAAGACCTTCGTATATAAGTTCTACTGGAATATATGACTTGGTTTATGTCATATTTCTACTCTTTAAACCCAGGTTTGCTTTTTCAAATGCACATTCTAATCTTGTTCTCTTCTCTTTGGACACAAGATAAATACCCATTTATATGAAGTTGCAGTGTCTACTCTTAATTGAACCACTCGAAAACGTTCTGTAGCAGACTCTAGCTTTCTTCAGAGTTCTATCACCAAACTATATTTTCGTTAATGTTTTACTTCCGGGAAATTTTTCTTGTTTCAATCATGTTGGAACATTTGCATACGAAAGTTCAAGTACTCGCTGTAATTGCACCTTAGTTATGCAGAACTTGTCTTTTTTAGGGTTTGTATATGGATAACCAATTTAACTATATATCTTCTGGGTATGTATTCCAGATTTACTCGAGGACGCCTAATCCTGGACCTGAATTCAAAGAGAAGTACAAAGCTTACTTAGCAAACTACGGTTATGACCCAAGCAAAATCAAGGACACTCCACAAGATTGTGAAGTGATGTCCAATAGCAAATTAGCTGCAATGATGTCTATGAATGGGATGCAACAGGCTCTCGAAAACCAATTCCCCGATTTGGAGTTGAAATCTGCTGTTCAATTCAATCCGTTTAGTAGCGTATTGGACACTCTGAAGAAGCTTGTTGAGCTATATTTCAAGAAGTAATTAGAATTTACCGGCCGGGAGTTTGCTTTTGTAATATATAGAAAGAGTCTTATGACACAGTTTATCATAGTAACTGCACAAGTTTTGGTTCCATATGTTTTAGTCAAGGTATTGTTGTGTGGAAAAGTCTACACACAGATTTGTTAGCCCAAATCCGGATATATCTGTGTTCGGAACCGATCAATGCACGTGTAACTCCTAAAATAATGAAAGTCTCACGTGCATCAGATAGTTCCGGACAAATCTATGTCCCGACCCGTATGTAGACTTGCTCATTGTTGTGTAACCATCTCAATGAAGCCTTGTCTCAACTATGTGGCTCAGCAAAAGTCAATGTTTTGTAAATATTACCTCCACGTGAAATGAAAATGCTGAAGACTAACCATTGTGATAACATTAAACTGTTATTTGAAGTTTCGAATTGCCCTTTCCAATGTGAAGAAATTGTCGTACAAAGTATGATATTCGGATTCCAGAAAATAACTTTTATTATGCGTAGAAATTGAAATTACAAACTGGAATAAGAAAAACAGATTTGGAAATTAGAAAGTTCAGAACATATATATGATAGGTACAACACCGAATTAAGTTTTGTGGAATTACTGTCTTTTTAAAAAAAAAAAAAAATCGATTCATAGCGTCACCGTGTGTGTTAAGATTGCACCGATGTTTGTCTTTTAAGGTAAAATGTCTAAATAAGTCAATAGAACACTAATCAACGATTGTCTGTCGAATCGAATTGTGTCTACCTCTCTTACTTAAGAACACAAAAACCGGAATATGCTGGTATAGACGAAAAAGCCAGAAACATAAGAATGTGGAGGTTATATGCACAATGAGAACTCTTAAACTTCAAAATTGGTGAGATCTTTGGACTACAAACATTAATAGATGTCATGAATGAGACCTTTCAGTTGTCTCGTTTGACATCACCAACCTTTACAAATTCCAACAGAAACTTTGCGCATATACTCCCCCAAGAAATCAGTTTCCCATTGCTTTGATCAGTATACATTGTCAGCTAAAATTGACGAGGAAAAAGATATAAAACCAATCAAACATGTTAACAAACTTCTCAATGTCTAACATCATCTGCTAAAAAAAAATTGAACAAAAACACTGTTCTTACAGAATAATCTGACCCAATATGTGAATCTCGAACCATCACTGGTCCAATTCTTGATCTTTCTGAACCATCCCAGACTCTTTCATTCTGTGATTTTGAGGGGGAGGAGTAGCCCACTTTACATGGGCTTGAGACCCGTACTAGAGTTTCTCAAAGTTTAAATAGCTTTTCGAGTAACTTGATATCAACAAATCAGAGTGGCGCAGCGGAAGCGTGGTGGGCCCATAACCCACAGGTCCCAGGATCGAAACCTGGCTCTGATAAGAGAGAGCAAGCTTCTTATCCCACTCCTTTTTTTTGGACTTTTAGCAAATTTTCTTTCAGGCTGTTTTATCTATATATTTTTTTTCTTTTCTTTTTACAAGAAAAAGGATAAGTAATCGTAATTACTTTTTTGGCTTTTTAACAATTTTTCGTGCAACAAAACTAGAGGTGTACAAAAAAATTTAAAAAATTGTTAAATTAGACCGATCCGATTGGACTGAATCATTTTTTTTGGATTGGTTCTATGGTTTAGTGGATTGGTTATGATTCAAAAAAATGAGAACCGAATATCATGGTTCGGTCTATAATTTTATAATTACAAACCATGATTCGAACCGAACTGGACCAATAAATGTCACAACTTTTATGACTCTTCTACTCATCCAAAAAGGTCACAACCCTTCTACTCTCCAAAATAAAAAAACTCTTTCATTCTCAATGTAGTTGTGTTTTTCATAAATTTATTAGATATTTATTTTGTTCGTAATTTAAAAAAAAAAACTAATGGTAGTCTATTCGTATTTTTTTGGGCAATTTTTAAATGCTAACACAGTTTAGTACCGGCACCGGAACCAAACTGAATCGGTCTAATGGTTTGGTTTTAGTTTAATTCTATATGTGTAACAGTCTGGTTATGGTTCTCAATTCTTTGGAACCGTTAGATATAGTTTGATTCTTGGATTCTTACAAAATCGATCAAATCTGGACCATGTATACCCTCTGAATAAAACAACATAATATTATCTCTATTTGAAGTTATTTAATACTTAATTAAATTTATATTAATTTAAAAAATCCCTAAATAATTTTAAATGTAAATGAAATTATGCCATTTTAATGCACTACAACTACAACACTCCAGCACCACCCAATCCTTTTAATTCACTCTTCAAATTTGGAGCCTAAGCAACATCTTTCAAACATCAAAACAATATAGTACTTTTTCCTTGGTCTTCAACTATTTGCAAAGTACTCTTATTTGAAGACAAAAATGACAGTCCTTAAACTCGAACATTTTGCGGTCGAAACTTGTTAACTTAATACTTGAGGTCACTGAAGGTTTTTTCGGTCATTTCTATCCAGAGCCTCGAGGACTAGTTGGTAATTTAAGTAGAAATTCTTCCAATTTACCTCAGCTTGGTTTTAAACCAACTGAGTACCTCGGTTATTGGAAAAAAAAAACACAAGAATCCGCCAAAGTCCATTATAGATATAAAAAACTCTCACTTAAAAATACAATTCAAGAGATCGGAAACTTCGGAAACTATAGCGCAGCCCGCATTTACAATCCCTGAGTCCCAATTGAAGATAGTAAAGTAATTTTCAGTGTTAAGATGTTTCTCATTTACTTTTCACTCATTCCCCTCATCCAACCTACCCAAGCAAAGTGAAAAGGTGAATCCACTCTCCATATCCTCATGGTTGCAATAACTTCAATTTGGAGTTCACATGATAATGTACACCAAGAATGTGAATCACATATTTCCCATTACCCTTCTGCAACTTGAAAATCAAATTAAAAAAACATGCAAAAAGATAAATTGAGACTCCAAGGTAGTTAGAAGCATGTTCTGAATCGAGACGAATTTAGAATTTATAGAAACTTGGGTCAAGTATCTATAACATGTATAATTTTGTAAAACATGCATACCATACCATCTGTGGGACAGTGCATAATATTATGTGGGACATATTTATCAAAATATTCAAAAAAAAAGAATATACATATTCTAAGAGAATTATCCAAAACTTGATGAGATTAGTTGACGCCATTTGCCACTATGTACGTCCTCAGAATTAAGCAACTTAAATGTTATAACTGCTTCCACATGATTACAGTGATAATGGCAATCACTTAACCCACCAACTACTCTGCTCTTCCCTATAGATAAAACCCTATAAGGTATAAAGAATTCATGTGACAACACAGGCATAAGGCCAAAACCAAGATGCCAGAGACTCAAAGCAATTCCCCCACCCAAACAAGGCCCAAACCCACCTCTTCTCTTCATCCACAAGACTCCCACTTCACACCAACCACACAGAAACTGATGCACAATTCCAGCACTACTTCCACAAAAAGCCCTGAGAAAATGGATGCAAAAACTCCAGTGCAAATAGGCACCAGAGGAACAGTTGGATTCCTTATAATGAAAGAAATAGAGTACTTTACACACCTTGATTCTGGTAAACCTCAGCATCAATTCACTGACATGGCCTCCACAAGCAGTCATCCCAAACCCAAGTCTGGAACTTTGAACACAACAACCCCAAGAAAGAAGAAAGGAGGAAGAAAACTCTTACCAAACATGTGTTCTATGGTGGAAGTTGCAAAAAGCAATCAGCCAAGCACGGCTTCTGGACTCGGTTACCGGAATCTGAAAGCTGATGATGCTAAGAAGTTGCAGGCTTAAACAATGCTCTCAGAAAGCTTTGAGAAACCAAGCTTCTTGAGTCGATTTGTTTTACGGCTGCCGCAGTTTATGTCCACAATTTCAACTATGTAAGATAATCTTTTATCAGGTTTATCCCTACTAGGAGTTCCATCTAAGGATATACTATCAGAGTCGAGCATTGGTAATTGATGGGTTTTTCGATAGTAGTGTTTTGTTTTCCGGATAGTTTCCGGGCTTTTCTTATTGATGGTGCTCCTGCTGCTGCTAGCTTCATCCATTGATGTTCTTGGCATTAGTCTTTTAGGAGGAGTAGCACCAATAGGAACCACAGTAGCAATTGCAGTTTGAGTTGCTGACTTTGTGGATTGTAATTCCCTTGAAATTAAGGTACTGATTGTTCCAGTGGTTCCAATTTTGATGGATCCTCCGCCGCCCTTGATTGCTTCCAGTTTCGGAACCATGTTTTCCTTGAATCGCAAAGGTCTGATGTAAGTCTTTTTTCTGGAGGGAGAAGTTTAGGATCTGCAAAGCTGGTTTGCCGATGTCACCTCAATGCAGTTCAAGGTCCTGTCATCAGCAAGAGTATAGACATTAATTTTAAGGTTGTTTTTCCATCACAAACGTGTAATCTCACGGCAAAGTTAGGAAATATTCTGAGACTTCAATTGAGTAGTTTTTCTTCAAATCCTATTGCTTCCACTACTAGGCAGATAAGAGAAAAACCAATAGAGATGAAGTTGTTTGTTAAAGCTTTTGGACTAACTTCTGCTTCTTTTTTTAAAAAGAAGTTGTGTCAGTGTGTTTGCTATAGCTTCGATTTCTGCTTCTGGTTCAAAAAACAGCTTGAAAAGTTAATGTTGAGAAGCTATCGTTTTGATGCTTTTAGATTCTGCTCTACAAAATCAACTTTTACCACAATCTAAGGATCCCCCCCAACCCCCGCGCCACCCGTGAGTTCTCCTATCAGTTATCAGCAGTTGCAACATTTCAACACGGAGAGAGTCTAAACTCCCAATAACACTAACAGAGACATTTAGCAGGTAGAGACAGACGATCAAAACGAGCGAATATGGTAAACACCTTTTCAAAATGATCAAAACACTGAAGTAAAAACGTTTTAACTAGCAGAAACCTCGTCCCATTAAAGCATACATTCTATTGACAAGATTGATACATCCAATGAGCGAAAGTAGTGATGACGGATGACCAAAGTTCGCCAAATGCCAAAAATCATACTTCTTGGTCAGATAATTACAGTGAAACCGAGAGAATAATTACCTGAAGGGCAGGCATACTATATTATACAAAGGGTGGAAATTTTAAGGGAGAAATGGATAAACATATTAGATAGGCACTTCTGCTTAGTTCATTCTCTTGGTTCGTTGATCTTTTGCTTAGTTCATTCCACACACATCAGAGAGGCCAAAATCTATCAAAGTATTTATCGCAACCATTAAGTGGTTCACGAGACACACAGAGATGAGCATGTGAAGAAGTAAAAACTTAATCATCAAGCAAGAAAAACTTAAAAATCTGCTTAAAGAAAATGTTTCATACATCCAAAGAACATTTAACGGTCAGAAAATTATTTATAGCATCTGATAAAGCAAAGCTAAAGCAATCACCAAATCTAAAAAAATTGACAGGTCCAAAGAAAATAAGCCAAAACCTCATCACAGTTTGTTGGTCAGAATGTGGAAAATATCCACCAACTTTAACCAGAACTGGTCCACTAGCAGTAAGTTGGCTTAATATCATGGTCTCAGACCCAACAAGAAAATGCTGACTATTTCAGACCAATAATAGCCATTAAAACACTGGATCCAACTCCTGATCTCATCTGTCCTACCTACCGGGCTACCCCGTAAGAACAAATTGAAACTAAAAAAGCATTCTCAACCGTTCTATGAACATATATATACACATGCCTGATATATCTAGTTTCCAGCCAAATGCAAAAAGAGATTTTTTTTTTTTTCCCAAAAAAAGAACTTGTGACATACCCACAACTTGGCAACTTTTCATCCACATTGATGAGTCTACAATTTAAAAAGAAAAACTTGTGATATACCCACAACTTCCGATTCAAAATTGATCAATTTCAGCCGATACAATCAAAACCCATAAAGACAGTGAACGGCTTCAGAGATACCCACAACCAGAATTTATTGATATAAGTCGAGATATCAAAACCCATCAAATCCATACGGAGTATGAGGTATCAAAGAGATTCGAAGACTCGCAAACTACGTTAGCTTTTGTAAAATCAAAACCCTAACTACGACTAACTACGGATAATCAAGCAAGAAATCATTGTATCATATGTAAAGCCCTTGTATATATCAAGATCAGAAAGCATACCCACCGCACAGCATTAATCGGAGCTCAACGTGTTTGGAGATGGGTCATTAAATTTCTCTCCTTCATTTCTCTCTCCCTCTTCCCATCTACCGTAATTTATGGAGAATTGATGCCAAACCCACCAAGAAATGTTAGATTCCTCGACTTATATACTGTGAATTGTGACTATAATAATGAAGTTTGCCGTTAGAGTGTGTGATCAATGATCTTACAAACAGTTGGCAGGGCCCGTCAACTGGCGCTTAGGGGACAGTCTAATGCATGTTTGTGGAGTTTGTTTTCCTTCATCATTTAGATTGAGCTCGTTTGTCTGTCTATTTTGTTTACTTTAAGGAACTACGACTCACAACACTAAAATCAACAAAAACCACATCTCATTTATATGTTTAGATTATGGAAAATTGTACGCGGTAGGCGGTGGGCGGTGATAATACGCAGTGCATCGATATTTCATAAAATATTTGTTCTGAAAAGCTTGCTGTTGTCATGCCCAGTGCCGGCCCCGGCAATTAAGTTGCCCAAGTCCGAATTTAAAAATATTGCCCTTACACTTTACAATTATATTACAAAAAATCACATATAAGAAAGAAAAAAAAAGCACATACAAAATTTTTTTTTTTGTTGTCCTGTCCCAGGGTGTTGCCCCAGCTCAGGGGCTTGCTGGGCTTACCCTGGGGCCGGGCCTGGTCATGCCTTTGGTGAACGACTTATCTCCAGATATTGAGGGTGTTTAGCAGGATTCAGGAGGGCTGTAGTGCACTTTCTTGTAGTACGCGTGTAGTGCGGACAAAATGACATAGTTTTGTCCGTTTTCTTTTTAAAACTACATCGTTTTAATCCCTATGTATTTTGATAACTATTTACATGATAAGATAAAACGATATAGTTTTAAGGAAAAAACGGACAAAACTATGTCGTTTTGTCCGCACTACACATGCATTACAGGAAAGTGCAATACAGCTCCCCAAATCCGTTGAGCAGAGGGTGAGTCAAGTAAATAACTGCAAAAACCCGCCCATTGTTACTTCAAATCATTCAATCTTTTTTCGCGTTGCTTATAACCCTGTCTTTTTAACAATAAAACTGCATTACATATTAATATTAGTGAATATGCAAAAATATTCATGAAATGTGTTATTTTTTAATTTCTTTTGATTATGTTCATATAATTCATTGCTTAGCATATGGTAATTAACAAAATTGTTTACTTATTTATTTATTTTTAAAATAAATAAATAAATAATTCTATCAAATGATCATTTTTGTTTTTCTTTCTAGGTTTTCCATCTCGCAACCGCTAACTTAGTATTTTTTCTTAAAAAATATTATTTTCATTGTTAAACATAAATAAAATGGATGAATAAAATTTATGTCTACAAAAAAAAAAAGTCATAAGTCACCAGCAATCGTAATAGCATCACAAAAATATAGAAGATTGAACTTCTGATTTAACCCTAGATCCTTAGGTGATGAATTTGGGATCTTGTTATGCACAGTGCACAACAGAATATACTGTGCGCCAAATCAATATTGTTTTAGTATACAAAATACTGTTTCGAACAAACTTTGACCAATAAAAATCTTCGTTTTTACACCACAATGATATTGGTCTGCTCCCCATTCTTTAGGTGGTGGATAGTGGGACAACTACCTTCATTTGGTTGTATAATTGGGCATCCATTAGGCCCATTATAATAATAGGTTTGATGAGAGAATTGTATACAATTTGGGAAGGAATCTCAATGCAAAAATTGACCAATTCAACTGTGAAAAATGAATGGAGATGGCCAATGAGTAGGAATTCTGTCACAAGAGAAATCATGGCTAGCACACCCATGTGCCCTTATTCCTAATATGGCTCAAGGGGATACAGTTGTATGAAGTTTGAATTCTAGTGGAACGTATATGTAATTCTCCGATCCCCTGCAAGTTCCATGTGAAAGGGAAAGCTTTTGGACTGATTAAGTATTGATAGGGTATAAGTCTTGACAGCTATTAATGACCAAATGCAAGATTTGGGAACACTTCTAGATTATCACGCCTGATCATAAGGCAATTACTGCCTCTCTGTCTTGTTTTCTTTTATTAGGACCTGTAAATGCATGTATTGTATCAGCATAGAAGTAGGCTGTAATTCAGAAGTGTTACCATATCTTGCATTTGGTCAATAATGGCTGCCGAATCTTGCATTTGGTTAATAATGGCTGTCAAGACTTATCTCCTAGTAGCACTGAATCCTTCTAGAAGCTTCCACCTTCGTATGGGGAGAATTCAACAACATGTTCTGCCAAATTTACTTATAACGTAGTAAGGATTTCTCTGCTTCTGGTAAACTGGAGTACGGTTGTATGGTCCAAGTATTTCTAGTGAACGAGGAAAACTGCGACTTATCCCGAGTCAAGTGACAATCAAAACTGAATTAGACTTCACAAATCTGACAAGAATTATTGTTACCACTTTGTTCAGACAGTCGAGTGGGTGATGCAACATAGAAGAGGTACAAACTTTCAGCATCTTGTGTGTTCGAGCTCTCTATGGAAGCAACCTTATACCATGTATGGGGTGGAAAGGAATAGAAGAATTTTTCAAACACGAGAGTGAATAATGTTCATAATGTGGTTAATCTTAAGGGCCTCCATAAGCTCTTGGAGAAGAATGAGCGAGGCTACAAACACAATTCTCATGCACAGATTCACATGCAAATATATTCAAAATCTTTCGATGCACGTGGAGCCTTCATTGTATTACAATTGAATAAAATTATAAAAAAAAAGACAGCCATTTGAAGTGTGAGAATCATTTGATATTACTCTTGCAATACCGACTTCCAATGATCAACGTCTCAATGAGACACGATCCCGTCACTGTTTGAAAACCAGCAAAAGTGTTTTTTCATGGTGGGAAAAGCGCAGCGCATCTACTTTGGGTACAAACTCTACAAGACAAGGTTAGAAAGAGAGACAAACCCGGGACACATCTACTTTGCACGTAGCCCCATCTAATAGTCTGTTAGCATTTAAATGCTTCGGTTGACAAAAAAAAAATATGAATGAAAGATCCTACTAAATTAGGCATATGAATACAAAAAACAGTAAACATTCTTGATCTCTCTCAATTCGAAAATTCGAAAACTGAGGACTTGAGTTGATGTCCTTCCTAGAAGACGTAATCACGACGATGCCAAAATGATCAAGCTTTCACAACTTGTGAAAAATACGGAATTCAACATCAGGAAAAAATATAGACAAAACGAACAATTTCCTCTACACGGCTGATACCCTCTCCAGATCATATTTTCCCAGCCAAATCAAGATGGACACATCAACGAGCTCTATTCAAAATTCCTACACAGTTTGAAATATAAACAATCAAATCTGCTGATGAAATACCTCATGACGAATTGGATGTTGTCGGTGTTGCACTGCGAAGGTGGGGGTGACCCCCTCGGGTGCTAGACCTTTACCTGGGAATGGTGACAAATCTGCATTCTGGCAATCGTACAAAGTTGTTTTTACTTGGCAGAATACCAGTTTTGAGCACATTTGGCATCAACAGAGAGGTCGACCCTGAGGATGTTCTTTCCATCAAATGGTTTGGACATGCACTCGACAACTATAGCCTTTGCTTCATCAGCCAACACTGTCGGTCCTTCGAGGATTACTTCATCATGGACCTGTTTCCCACAAGAATGCCCTTTCAGTGACAGGAAAAAACGATAATCAACTCCTTAAAATCTAAAGCCACACTAAACTGTTCATCGTCTCATAGAAATGGTACTCGTATCAAACATCCTTTTACCCTTTTGCTGTAATCTCACCCGGCCTCCTAGGGCAGTGGTGCAAGCTATTTATACTTAAGTTCAGAAAAGAAGAGTTTCAAATTAAGATCCAGCAATAGAATTATCAGAAGAGAAAGGAAAGCCATGAAATTAGATGGGGAAAACTCATGCTTATAGTTGCAAAGATAGTGAAGATATATATACATCTCCATTTCCCTTTTCTAAGGGAAATGAAGTTTTGCTCCTGCAGTATCATCTGGACAATATATCAGACGAAACTGTAATTCAAGGATAGTAAGAAAACCACGTCACTGGAAAACAAACATATTCGGTAGCCAAGAATCAGCCACTTTCCATTAAGTAACATTCACAAATAAAATGCACAGAGGATTAACAAGAAACGCGAGCCAGTTCACGAATCCTGCAGAAGTCTACAAGGGAAATTTAATAAAATGCAACAAGAAGATGGCCTTGCAAATCATCAGCTAACTCGCAACGAAAGGATGGAGCAGTAACTGCTCGGTTTAAAGAAAAGGCTCTTTGATGGGCTGGAACAACGTCAAGATTAATACCAATCGAAAGAATGAACAGACTAAAGCAAAATGATGGGTACAATCTTGAAGGCAAGTGCCAGATCTTTTAATTAAAAATGCTGTCTACTCTTATCATTTGATTCAACTAGAAGTTGGGTGGTTTCCATTTTCCTTATTTGGAGGGAAAGAAGAAGGGATAACCTGTAAAAGCAGCCTCCATCCAAGCTCCTTCAAACGCAAATTCTTTGATATTTCTAACATTGCACACATGGCAACATCGGCAGCACTACCCTGTTGTGGAATTGTAGAAATCAGAACCTGAGGAGTTGGGTGTGTGTGTGTGTGTGAGAGAGAGAGAGAGAGAGAGAGAGAGGCTTTGAGATAAAAGAACCTGCACAGGTGTGTTGATAGCAGCACGTTCAATGTGACCTTTTTGAGAGTTGGAAACATGGTCCACTGAAGGAAACAAGCGGGCTCGTCCTAGCAATGTATGAACAGATCTGTTTTTGCTGCATGCTTCCTTCTTACGTTTGTCCTGCCAATCCCGCACTTCTTTTCTCTCGTTGTACCAGCGATCAACTGTTTCTTTTGCTTCCTTCACAGAAACCTGAGTAGAGATGGAAATTACCCTCGAGTAAATAATGTACTATATCAGTCGAAACAAGAGTGGTTCCTCATTTAAGATTTAGAAAAGCAGGGGTACCTTCCAATCTCGGGAAAGCCCCATTGGCGTCTTCCCATATGCAATGGAAAAGTTGAGCATTTTTGCTTTCCTTCTTTCAGAAGCAAAAGCATCCTAAAGCAAAATCAAACAGGGGTTTTAAAAGAGTATTTCCATATGAAACTCGCAAGAGTGTGTAATCATAACTGCAAAAGACAACAGTCACTGGAATAGGTCACAGACTGCTCAAAGAAATGACTAGTGTAAATCTATACTTATATTGTCAACATAAACCTCAAATTCCAAAGCAATAAAATCAAAGACTAGCGAGGGAAAACTCTTCACACCACACAAACAGTAATTTAAAGGTGTATACATGTAATTCCATCCATCTTCCCTCTCCCTCTCCCTCCCTCTCTCAAACACACACACACGCGCGTAATAAAGACGCAAGGACGAAGACGCAGCTCCAAGATCTATCTTCCCGTTTTTGTCGCGCACACAAAAAGCAAGAAACACTAAACTACTTTGGTTTCTAGTTACTGCAAACTGAGAGAGAGTTCCCAAATCTGATCCACCCTGATCAACCATTGCTAATACCTTTCTGCCTTGCTTTCTCAATGCTTAAGTTATCAACAGTTGAGATGCAGTCCACTAGTTTATCCTACCACTTGTAGTACCCAGAATACATCCCACAAAAGACATCCAATAAGAGGAAGCGAAAGAGAAACGAACCTATACAAAACTGATATCTATTTATTGTGTTGATATAGAAAGTAGCTGCTATTTTAGAATTAATCCTTCAACTAACAAAAAGTTTCAACGTTTACCTTCAATAGAGGAACTGGAGGCTTATCCTCCCCGGGTTGAGGATGCCACTCAAGAAGCACGGTTTTTTGTTCAACGGCTTCACGAATGTGTGGATACATGTTCATTGCAGTCCTTGAATGGAAGTCCCCGCCAGCTTTGAAGGCATCCAACATACTCTTACAATTGGCAAGATGTGCAAGGATCCTAAGTTCCAGCTAGTTATAAACAAGTTTTAACGATCAACACTAAGAATTATATGGTATAACTTTATGTCTACATAATTAAAAAAGAACTTCTTACCGATAGAACCGTAGTAATCTCAGTTACCTGTCCGTAATCCGCAACAATAAGGGAGTTTCCTGGTGCAGCAACAAATGCCTGGCGGATTTTGTAGCGGTCTTTCTCTAAAGCAGGCTGATTCTGAATTACAGCAAACAATATTGTTAACAGCTTCAAATACATTTGGTGAAAGACAATGGAGAATAGCTTTCCATGTCTGCAACTTGGGTTAAAAACTGTAGTATATGCACCTCGTAAGCAACGGCAAAGACAAAGACAAATTTGAGAAAATCAGTATAACAAAGTCCCAGCAAAATGCTAAGGATCTTTGTCAATCAGTCATAAACATACAGACAGTAATTAGATCACCAGACATGCTTTGAACCTGCAAATTAGGCCTCCTAGCTGATAAGCGCCCAGTTTCAGTATTGATATTGAGGGAACAATGGACGCGCCCATTCTTTCCTGATATGTGACTGCCCTGCAGATAGAACCGATATAATCCTCATCTTCGGATCAATTGAAAGTAAATAATATAAACGACAAAAGAAGAAGTAGCAACTGAAACAAAGGAAAGTTAACTGACACAGCCATGTAGAGGGGAAGAAATGTCCGAGGGAGATAAGTCGCAGTTCATGTCATACCGAGCCACAACCAGCCTAACAACTCACCACAGAATGGAC
Organism: Arbutus unedo; assembly: GCA_014822125.1. Lineage (NCBI taxonomy): Eukaryota > Viridiplantae > Streptophyta > Magnoliopsida > Ericales > Ericaceae > Arbutus > Arbutus unedo. The sequence continues at coordinate 12,114 of JABCMJ010014169.1, read as the reverse complement.
TAACACCTGAAGGATCTTGAAAAATCATTTCTTAGGTAGCAAGAGTCCAGATCATGTAAAAGTTAGATGCCCCTTGGAGCTGGGGAGTATGAGTTCATGATGCAGTTTGACCAGATGTCTGCATCAAATTGTTGCATCTTTCTGGATTCTGATCAATTGATAGGAGGAGCAAGCAAGAAGTTTTAGCACACAAGTGGCTACGCTATTTTTGCAGCGCCGACTCACTTAGAGAGGAAAGATACTAAATTAGCTTCTCACATTGGTAGAAATGTGGAGATGAATATTATGGCCCTATGTGTCTGCACAATGTTGAAGGATCATTTACTTAAGCTAGGGCAACCATTCATGTAATCTCCCAAAACATGGGATGAATAGGGGAAGGGACTGTTCATTTAGTTGGACCTGTTAACTGGCTCAATGACATTCAAAACCTTGTTACAAAGTTAAGGCCCTCCATATCAGTCCTTATATGTAAGAGGGCAACTCAGTTATCCACAATCATATTGCCATCCATTTAAAACAAACTCCCACCGTGTACCTACTAAACATGGCAGCATACAAACCTGCAAGGGGAGGATGAAGTTGGATATCAAAGAGTCTATAGAGCAAACTTCACACAAAGCAGCAATGGCATGGCATGCCTCCTTCCCCTTCAGCCCGCCTCCAAACGCAGCATAAGCAGTTCCATAAGCAGATTCTCCGTCATCACTTACTCCTTCCTTCATTTCCAATACATCTGTTTCTGGCACATTTCCAGTATTGTCCTCTGACGCTAACTGATGTGCTTCATCTGTAAAATCAAATTCTGCAGAAACCTTCCCAGCAAGGCTCTTCAAAGCATCGCCACTAACAGAGGGCCAACCACTTGCAGTGTACATCTCAGCTTCTAACTTCGAATCAAGTTTATGCAGCTTAATGTTGCGAAATTTTGTGGGAGTCTTCTTGCCTTCTTCGATCACTTTATCGATGTTAGGAACCTTAAAATCCCTCTCCACCGGGAGGCTCTCTTTTGGATCCTTACTGCAAAAAAGATAAAAACATAAGCAGTGACGAGATTAAATATAGGGCTTCCTTAGGACTTGCTTTGCCTAGATGAAAATGCAGATGAGTGGTCATTCATAGTGACTAAATGTAGCTACGGCATACCAATAGTACAAAAGCCAGACTAAAGAAAAGAACCGTATCTTAGTTAATTTGTGCATGAAAATGCAAGGCTACATGAAGAAACTTGCTCTTGTATGATTTAATCAACTTTCCTAAGGCAGAGATGTTAAAATTCTCAAAGACCATTTTATAAATCTTGCAGTGGTACACGGCTCTCATACAAGAGATTGGGCCAGTTTCACTCAATGAAACCATACTTCCAGAAAATTTCCAGCAACATTTGACTTCTAGTGATAACAGATGTTATTTTGCTACCTCTGCCCAGATTTCACCTAACGAAAGCAGGTCTCAAAATACTGAAGCATAACAAATTGGAACCATCAGTTTTAAGGTGCTTAAGAGATCATATCAAATGACTATTATGAAACGCAGAATAGGTAATGCATTGCCACACGTCCATTTTTAGCTATGCTACACTAAATGTAAGATTTTTAAAGTGATAATAGCACTCTTCATTTCTATTAAAGAAGAAACTCTTCCTGCATTAAATATTAGTCTCTTCTTCATATCACTAACAAGGAGTGCAGGCCTCCCAGAGCAATCCCACAGGTAATAAGTGGGATGAATCCCCACGGATGGCCCCAGAGGGCTGACTGATATTCAGGGGATTACACACTTCCTGAGATCAGATCCTGGCTTTCTAATCTACCAGGTGAAGTTGAAGTATTGATATTCACATCACAAACTTACTGATATTGGTGTCTGTAATACAGAAAATCGTAATTTGCAAATTATAATGTGAATACCATCTGTATGTGGAAAAGATGTATGACCAACACGACTGGGACATAATGACCACTAAACAGCAAGGTTTATACCTGTTAAAAGTTCCGCCAAAAAAGAGCTGCCTCAACTGTGCATCACTTCCCACATTCATGTACTTAGCATCGGGACAATACTTTGATGCCCAGTTGCGAAATCTATTAGCAGCACTCTGCTGCTCTTCTCTAGCCACTTTTTCTACCTCAGCAAGATAAGATCGATCAACCAGCATCCCATCAGTTTCCATCCTCACAAGAAGCTCACCAAATGGCTGCCAGTATTTCTCATAGAAGTCAAGCAATGTTCCTTCTATGCGTCCATCAACTTTCCATTCCATCACCGATAATTTGCTTTTCAAGCTCTCGTAGAGCTTTAGTGTACTTATTGAATCTAAGGCAGAATAACATATCCATAGTTTCCGCTCTTCTCTTTGAAGGTCTTCAACAGGCGGAATCGTGATAATTTTTCCATTAGAGCCATCTTTCTTCACCTTTCTCCTGCCAAAAATGGTTTTCATTGATACTTTACCAATCAAATTTTCATCATGGCACACCCTTGGGTCACCTGTAAGCGCTTGTAGAGAATACCCACCATCCGTTTGTCTTGAAGAATCCCACAACCGAGCCATATGCATTGTGTCAGCATGGAAACCAGAAACTTTAAGCCCATAGTTCTCTATAACATGGTTATCAAAGCTATAGTTGTGCCAAACCTACAAAAAGGACAGAGCATCTCATCTATTCTTGTTCATTCACAAGGGAAGACCTACAATGTTCCTAAACTCTAAGTAATTAGTAAAACAGGGCAAGAGATACCATTTAACTTTCTTCATAACAACATACACAAGTAGACCAGTCTTCACCATGAGATGACAACCTACAGAGTCACCAGTAATCATAACTAAGGAAAATTTACCTTTTTAATAGATGTATCTTCAAAAAATGGAGCAAATTCAGCTAAAATACTCTTGCCACCGCCAGCAAGAACATCAACCCAAATACAAGACATGCCGTTACCAAAATTTGCTTCTGGTCCAGAATAAATGCTGAAGCATATTATTTCTCCATGGTCCACAGGGGTTTCCTGCTTCACGTCAATCTTGGCCACCTGTATGTAACCAGGACACGGCCTAAATAAGCTCACAAGCAGGCTTGGAACAAATGTAATCCATACACATTTCTGAATCCAAATATCAACCATTTAAGTAGAATACTGCATCCATTTTGTATGCACAAGTAATAAATTGAGGAACATATAAATCTAAATTACGAGACATGCCTCTGTATCACATGCATAAACAAGATGCCTGTATTCATTTGTGAGCATCCTGACAGTTTCCTTTGCCGTAGAAATATTATCAACTACAAGAACCTTGTCATAAACACAAGCAAGCTTCTCTCGGAGGTTGAGGTCAAAACCTTTTGGTTTCTCACTGGAGCTGTCATTAAATGGTTTGGAAGTTTTTTCCTCCCTTTCCTTTGGTAGCTCCCCCGAGAATGACCCATTAGACTCAATACCTTCAGATTGAACAGTGTTCCTTGAATCTTGTCCCCGGAACAGTTTGGAAGCATTGTTGTTTGAAGTTGGCGGACATGAAGCAGGATCCTTCTCAATCAAGTTTGTGCTCCCTTCATCCTTCACAAAACATCCACGAACATATGAATGGGTTGAACAATGCACATAACCTTGGCATCGTAAAGTTCCTTCTCTGCACCTATTGTCAATCGCCGTAGTAACCCCTATACAGCCTTTTGAATGCAGATAGCCACTTCCAGTAGTTTCTACACGTTGAGTTCCAAAACCCATGGAATTATTCTTGCTAGGACCAAACACTGCTGAGGTACAGTCCCTAAGTTCATCTTTTTGTTTCCTTAGCATATCTGTTTGTTCAATCCAGCTGGCAGCAGTATTTAGTGCACTGGCTGTCTGGGAATCTTTCAGAACTTGTTCCTTGTCTTCATCCATCAATTGTGGGCTACAAGAGAAAGGTTCTCCGTTAGAATTAATCTGACCTGGGAAATTTAGAACCATCCGAGCAAATGAAGCGTGAGGATCTTCTGGCCGCGTATGTACTTCAAGCTTCCAAGTGTTGTCCATAGTATAACGTCTGCATTCCTCGTTAAATGACATGATGTTACTACTTGAACTTTGTTTAAACTTAAGGGGACTACTACTAAAACCAGTCCTATTTGAAAATGTTCGATTGGTAATGTGGGGTCTGCAACTGCATTCCCTGGATTTAGTAGAAGTGCAAATCTTAAATGCAGAACAAAGATAACTCAGTTTGTATGTAAGTTGGGATGGCAGGGTCTCTGATAAACTTTATTCAAAATAAAGAAAAATCATTCAAGCAACCTGACCCGCAAAAATCTAGAATAGCTTCCATTATCCACTCATTCAGCACTTTTAGTTGTACAGACGTAAAAAAATCAAACAAAGAAATCCAGCCTTGGTTTGCCAAAGTTCATCAATACACTTCCATGAGGTGAAACCGGTAGTCCTAGTCTTGAAAATGACCAAAATCTCCCCTTGCAGCGGTGAGATGAATCCCAAGATCAAATGAGTAAACTAAAAAAGAATCAGATGAGTCAACTCTTGGTTTCAATGTACTTCTGGCATTGTTTATGCATCTATCTTGCCCCCTATATTTCTAATCACTCCTTCATAAGTCAATCTAATTTGCACTGCAAACTCAAATGAAATATAACATAGAAAATTTGTCAAATACAAATGTGAGTGTTTCCCCAAATCACGCAGCTGGGCGGTTTGGATTCTCACTCCAAAGAAATTCCCACTTAAGTGAAGAACAACTAAGCCACATCCCATATCTCCGCAAAGGAAATATCAAATGTAGTCCCAATAACTACTGAGGCCAGCTCAGTTGCCAGGGCATCTCTCTTCGCAATGTCTCAAGTTCGAAAACGGAGGATTCAGGGGCGGAACCAGGATCCTAAACATATGTGTTTTGGGGGGACGAGATTTTTTTTGAAAAGAAAGGGGGCCGAAATGTATTTTTTTATAATTTTTAAAATTTATACGTATGTCCTAAATTTTTTTGAAATTTTTGGGGCGACTGGTCCCATCTCCATGTAGCTCCATCCTGCGAGGATCAATGTTCAACTATACCATCGCTCCACTCCAAGTTGCCGGAAAGGGGACTAAATTAGTCTAAGAAAAATCCTAAACATCCTTATCATGGAAAAAACGAAGCTTTTACAAAAAGTTAGGATTTTGCGCAAGGACCATAAGCCCAGACACGAAATATGTGAATGGAAGTAAAAAAAACCAAACCAACATGAAAGAAACAAGAAATACTACAGAAAGCGTAACCCCTAAGTAAAGATTGAGAAAGATTGAAAATTGAACCTGTAGAGGGCTTTTCTGGAGGAAACCCAGAGAGAGAAAGAAGAGTGAGAGGCCATGGAAGAAGACCGAGGACATGAACTGTATAACCAGAAAAGAGGGGCACGATAGGGTTTACAGTGGCTGGTTTGAGGGGAAGCCCCTCCTAATGCCATGGCCTGCAAAACTCCTCGTCCCAGCTTGCAGCAATGGTTGCGGACATAAGCAGCCGTTTTGACTGTAAATTAAAATTATGTTCATGGCATAAACATATATCCTAATCTTAATCTTAAATTTAATACATCCCAACAAACAATAATAAACTTACCTTTGCTCCTCATTGAAATTAAACAAAAAGAAATCCTTTATTAAAAATTGTAATTGTCGGCTCACGAATAATTTTTTTTCTCTACAAAAACAAATATTAATTTTTAAGAATGATAACAAAAAGGAATCGAATCACTAACACAACGACATCGCAAACCGACTCACGAATAGTTCATTTATAAATGAAAAAGATATTCTACTTTTTATAGAAGGTACAGATAAACATTACAAGACGCTTAATTTATCAGCAACTTTTTCTTAATTATTTGTAATTATATTTTTTCTTGTATTTAAAATATAAATTAATTAGGATAAATCTTATTTTTAATTGATTTTATCAAATAAATAGAGTTTAAACGCAGTAAAAATGCTTAAAGAGGTGAAGAACAAGGCGCTACATGAATGTTGGTCCAACATTTTACTATTTAGTCCACTAGGTCGATTGTGATGTAAACATATAACTTTGATAATAAAATATGCGATTTTATTGAAATTAACTCAAAATATATCGATATTCGTAAATTGTGTATTGATATTCGTAAATATGTATTGATATTTATAAAATGTATATTGTTATTCGTATTTTTTTGATATTTTTTGTATATTATTTATCGCTCATTAAATGATGATTGACAAAATTCTTTTATAAAAATACCCAATAAATTTAAATTATATACCATGATTATTTTAAATCATCGATGTGAGTCATAGCGTTCATACAGCATTTGCGCTATATTTCATGTACCACAATATAAATAACCTTCGTTAACCCAATCAATCATTGGAAACGTAGATTTATATTTAGGCTAGAATGTCTAAATAAGCCTTTATAATTTGTCCTCTCTAGATATTTTCAGTTTATAATATACTCCCTTTTATGTATACACAATTATATAACATATACCTTTAAAACATAGATCAAATATATATAAGAAAAAAGAGAAGTAAAAAAATTAAAGAGTAACATTTTATTCTTTTGTTAATTAATATTAACGGTATTTGTAGTAAGTTAAGAGAATAAGAGAATCTAATAAATAATTTATAAAGTAAAAAAATAAGTACATTTGTTAAAATCTGAGAAAAAGTTCTTACATTTGTCATGGCCTCAAGAGGGGTCTAACATAATGGACCAAGGAGCCTGCTAAGCGTTGTGTGCAGCAAGGTGTGCTGTGTGTTAAAACGATGTCGTTTTGACGATGACCGAATAATCTTTTGTCAGTATTTTACGCGCCAAATCGATGTCGTTTTGTACGCAATGCACGACACCCTTCTCAATTCCCAACATAACAACCAATAGAGTATGTTGGTTATTTTAGCTAACCAACTCTAATTTTTGTTGTTCCAAAAGGCTCTAACATAATCCCATAATAAATATAAACCATATAGAACCATGATCTTAGTTTGCAAGGTGCGACCTTTGTAGTGTTCCTACTGCCAAAACTTGATCCAAACACCCAGCACAGAGAGAGAAAACTTGATCCAACCCAGCACATGTTGGAAAAAAATGAATTTTAATCCATATAATTTAGTGATTTTGTCCTAAAAGTTAAGGGGTTCCCTAAGACCATTTTAAGTGGATCTTAGTGGGTTTGTGTACTCCAATATGAGGAGTTTAAACATTGAAAAGAATGGTTAAATTCCATTAAGGTTTGAATGAGAAATTGATTATTTAAATATGCACCATGTGTAGTATGCGGGAGGGTGATAAGTCATACGCGCCGCCGCCGCCTGCCTTGGTCTATGGGTCATGGGTCTGGGTTTGGGCTTGGCTTGGCTTGGCTGGACGTGGCGTGATCCTTGGGCCCTTAAGCCCAAGAGTTTGGGCGTGCTCGCTTGGGCTACGTAATGGGTTTGAGCCCATCTGGGGAATTTATTTTGAAAATAAATCTTAGAATTCAATTTTGGTTTATTATGAAATAAATATTTTGGATTTCCTTTCTAGTGTGTGTTCAATTATTTCCATAGTGTTGTCGTTTTCTTTAGATTTCACCTCTTTACTAGCACCATTAATATTTGCAGTTAGGGTTTAAGGAATTTGAGGTTGATGGCATGGAAAACACTTCCCAGTACCAGACATCCTATTTCCAGCAGGTTTTGCTTCTTCAACTCTCTTCCTCTTGGGAGGAGTACGCAAGGCGTCATCTTCCACATTCCTGTCATATCTTTTCACTTCTCGATAAAAGTTTCGTTTTGATAAATGGTACAGTATGTACTGATACCGGTCTAGTATTAGCCGGACCACCTGGTATTATTCAATGGCGCCCAATTCTATGTCAAAACTCAAATAACTTTGTTTGATTGTGAGTACTCGTTACCCCTTTGAGGTACTGCTCCGTAACCTCTTTCACGACCCAGATTCACTTAATTTTGTGGAGTTTGAGACGGGACATGGGTCCCATCCTCAGTCAAGGCTCAAATGAGCGATTTTATATCTTTTCGTATAATTCAACACTTTTTCTCTTGGTCGTCATCACTTGCGGAATTAGCGGGGGCACCGCTAGTGCTTGCAATCCCTTAGACCGATGCCATTGGCCACCTTGCATTTGAAAAACAATAGGAACAATGATAGAAATGCCAATAAGATGATAAAATGTCAAACCCCGAGTAATAATAAAGTTAAATGACGAGAAGAATTGTGTGAAATAAATGAATTTATCGAGTTGATGCATGGTTGATTGAGTTCGATATAGTACGTAGGATTAACAGTACTATTTTTCTTCTGGTATCAGTCGACCACATATTGCTGCTATGACCCTTTCTCTCCCGGGGTTGTTTTCTCGAACTCTTGATGATGGTCCCTTTACCGAGTCTTTTTGAGGTAACTTTGATTGTTTTCACCACCTTAAATATCGAGTCAATACATCCAACTCAAACAATCTCAGCAGATTGTTATAGCGTGTCTTTCCTCTTTCCATCACTTCGATAAGATTTCGTAGTCTTTTTCTTATGATGATTTGTTGGAAAGAGTACGATACATTGGTATAAAAAAATTGAGTTTGATGTGAGGTTGGTTATGCAATTCGCTCAGTTCGAAAAGAGTGGACGGTCAAGTGATTTTTTTGTCACAATGCTAATTAGATTACTACAAGGGATTGTATTATTATTATTTTTTTTATTTAATTTAATTTTTTTATTTTTGTTAGCTTTCTCCTTAAACTCCAACCCCTTAACATTAGAATTTAGAAATGACCCAAAGAAAACAAAAATAGTCATAGGAAATGACTAAACTTTGTGCTTATCCATGTACATTTTGTGAAAATAAGATAGTGCAAGTGCCCTTACAAATATAAGGGCATAAAGGTCCATTTGGCTTGAGGTCCTAATAGGATTATTGTCTATTTTAATGGTTAATTATCTCAGGCAGTTGGACTTATTGAGCGAAATACTACTCCAAGTAAGGTTCAATCCGGTTCAAGGCTGGATGGGTTCTCATGGGAGTTAAATGTAAAAAGACAAAAATGCCCTTTATCATAAGTTGCGTTTGTGTTTAGGACAGCTCAAGAGCATAATCATCTTTTTCATTACAATTTTTTTTCAAAATAATTTATTATTAGTCAACACATTTCACAAATAATTTAATCCATTTAAACTATAATAAATTATTTTTAATAAATACTTAGTTATTCAATTATTCAATAATTCATGAGACTTAATAAATAACAATTTGGACCACTCTCTTTGCAAACAAAAACTTGTGCAAAGTGGCGGATGCTTCAATCTTGCGATGCGACTATTGAAACTAACGGCCCATTTGTTAGCAGTCAAAATTTTAGAAAGAATATAATAGAAAAAGAGATATAATATAGAGAGGTGAATACTTATAAAATGTTTGTTTGAGTATTTTTTAAAAAAGAATAATATGGTAGATATGAATAGGTAAATCACATTTCCGTAATTAATAATGATATTTACACATGCGGATATAAAAAGAGATAAGATATGGATAAAGGGAGATGTGAAATTTTGTTATCGTTGCAGATAAAGTAGTACTTCAAATATCACATTTTGTGTCCAAAAAAGTAAATATACTCAGGATATGACAATTCGGATAGTTATATTCGGGATGATAAACAATGACCGCTAACAAACACTCCGAAGGTTGAAGTTGACACTTAAAATGTTCCTATCCAAAGAGAGATTTACTGGTTCCAGACTCTACTACTCTCCACAACATGATTGTCATAAAATCCTACTAATTAACAGCTAAAGAATAATTAAGTTTGTTGCACCATGCGTTGGATTCAAGAAATTATACATGAAAATTACAAGATCGGGAAAAAGGCCAATCTACTTCATTGATGGACCTTTTCGAGAGGTAGACTCAAACCTGTTGCCAAATCTTTGTGCTTTTAGCATAGCAATGGCTTTCTCAAGCTTCATTACCCTAGCTTCAAGTTCCAATCCCAGCATCTCCTCTCTCCCATGGCTATCACTTCCTCCTTGAATGTTCTTGATGCTCAAATCATCCTCAACTCGCGATTCGGCTATACCATCACCCTCGTCTTTCGCAACAATCTCTTGTTCTTCCACGACTGGATCACTCATGATCTTCTTCGACTCCATTGATTTAACAGACTCGTTAGAAGACGGTGGAATTTGAAACTCAGTGTTCTCCATATTGCCACCACGAATTTTCCTAACAAGTTCAGCTAGTGTTTGTTTATCTTCATCAACAGAATCGCCCCTTTTTCCCTCCCCATTACAAACAGGAGAAAGATCCGGATTGTTAGTTCTTCCGATTTCCATATCTTTAGGAGAAAAACCTGGAGGAACAAGAGGATGATTATCTTCCATTTTTACATCACAACTTCTCCCTTTCATTCTTGAAACCTTTTTTCCATCCCCTTTTTTCTTTCCACCACCCTTTTTCGGTCCTTTCCGAGATGTTTTCCACCATTCTAGGTACCGAGAGGTTACATCTGATTCAAACAGTCGCGATGGAACGTACATTTTTCCATCTCTAATGGGCCTATTATAATTGTTCCAAGCGATTTCAGGCGTCGCATTGGAACGAACAACATTACCGGGAAGATCTTGATCCATTCCGAATTGCATTGCCACTCTATGAGGGAGGTACTGCTCCACACAACAATCAACTCCAACTAGCTCACTGACTCTTAAACATCTAACAAAAGACTCCAGTTCGTCATCTAAGTCCAGGCCAATTGGTATCCACTCTTCCTTTTCTCTGTAAAATTTGTCGAAAAATCGGTTCTTTGCACCCGTGGCATAAGGCCGCCATAGAAAACATTCTCCCCCCGAATCTAATGCTGAACCCAGATTCCCAATTGTCGGTTTCTTCACGTTATGCCACCGGGAGAATCTGGGCTCATCATTTTCAATGGGATTAGGGTTTCCCCTCAATGTGGGGAATCTCTCCCAAGCCCAAACCTGAACTAATTGAAAAGGGGACCAAACTGCAAGGGGAGAGACATCATCATCTTCTTTACATTCATTATTCTGGGTTTTTAGGATACTCAAATCTCTGTAAATGCTGGCAAGAACAGCTGGTGCGAGAGCGATTTTAGTACCTCTAGCCAAATGTATAGCAATTGGAAAAACAGCTTTGCTTATGGTATCAAATGAGGGTGCTGGAAAAACAAACCTCGATAACCAGAGGGCGAGAAATGCTTCATGCTCGATCTCGCTTCCATTTGCCATGAATTTGTTCATCCAAACAGACTGTGAAGCCCTAGCAGCTTTCGTCCTTGTTACTTCTAAACGAGCTTCGAGTAATTTTTCTTTGATTTTTTCAAAATCATCGCTCACTGGGACTGAAACTGAGTGACCCAAAACAGAGTAACCCCCCAAAATGAGCATATCTTCCAAGCTGAGGGTTGATTCTCCCCATTTGAACACAAACGTGTTGGTTTCGGGACACCATTTCTCCGCAATTTCTAGGACCAATTCAGAGTGTCTATGGATTTTGTACGTCGAATTCATGATGGGTTCGTGGATTCCGGCTTGATCCCACTTGGATTGGTACTGAGATCGCATTCTATGGACCCACTTCGTCCAATTTTCCGGTGGGTTTCTCCAGCCATTGAAGGAAACCTTTAAAGGTGGTCTGATTTTTCTGGGTACGGAGGAGACAGAGTCGGAAGGTAGATTGCATACGGAAGGTTTGAGGAAATGCCCGATTCTGAGGGTGGGAATCCCACCTGCTGGGGAAAGCAAGGACTCTTCTCTCTCATCGAAGATGGTCCCATCTGGTGGCGGTTCTGCCATTGGTGGAGATCAGAGCTTCAAGAAGTAAGCTTTCCAGATGTTAAAAATGGCGTCTTTCCTTACGCTCCAAGCATGAATCAACAACCCACGCACCGCCCTTTCCAACAGCAAAAACAAGAAACGCACATCTCGTTTAGATATTCAAAATAAAAGTAGTAAGATCATCTAAAGATAATTAAAAGTTTCATTTGGTGTGAAACAGTTTAATCATTAATTCAAATCTAAGTATAACTTTAACTAAAAGTTTTATTAATGACATAGTTTTAATTATAAAGGAGTAGATTTAGCCTT
>JABCMJ010014166.1:0-18445 GCA_014822125.1 Arbutus unedo | reverse complement strand
ATCATAATTTGATCAAGAAATAGGAGGTCCGCACCGTAGCCAAATAAGAAATCCCTTATATATATATATATGTATGTATGTATGTATATAATGATATTTTGTTCAGAGTCAAAAACATTTGTTTTGACTCTGAACAAAATATCATTCTAAACTTTTGTCAAACCTGTATAAAAATATGAAATGCAAATTAACATGCCCAAACTATTACATTCATATTTTTATTTCCAAATACCGAATACTTAATTTTCACGACACATGGTAGGCTAGGTTTAACAAAAGCACAGTTTGATTTGAGTGAATTTATTGAAAAACTTGTTCGAAATAAACCACTGTGTAGCTGCAAAAAGTAGAACAAAACGGTCGACTATAAAATAAGTAAGAAAAACTAATTATAGATATAACACAAAGGAAACAAAGGAAGATCGAGGCCAGTGATCTATAATATATCCTTAAAGCAAATTACGCTCTAGCACTAGTGCTCATGAATTTGGACGTTCGCCTCCTAGGATACAATGATCTTTTCGCACGAATGTCACAGTACTTTGACAGTGTGCGATGCAAACAGAATTTGTGCAGAACTTCTCTGAACTCTCTATATGCAGTAGTGCGATGTGTGCTTTGAAAAAATGAATGCATGAAATGGCTGACGGGGGGCAATATAGGCCTCAAGGTGCCTATTTGGAACAGTAAAAGAGGTACCGGGCACGACTGTTTAGAGTAAAGGGCTTGGTCACAACTTTTCAGTAGGGTGGGTTTCATTTACGTCTATTCGGGAAAGAAAATCCTTTTGCAAATTTTAACTCGCAACGGTTTGAGTCTGGTATTTAATTCGCACCAGTTCGGGTTTTGGGTTGCCCCAATTTGGGTTAAAAAATTAAAGTCTAATTTTATGGCCAAAAAAGATTAAGTGGGCTGGAAAAAAAGCCCACGACCCAGACCTGAGCATGGCACAATCGGCCGGATAGTGGTGCGTGTGTGCATGTGGTTAAAGCTGCAGTACAGTGTGCGCTCGCATACTCGCAAAAATTGTATGACCCTAAAGATCAAGCTCTTATGAAAATTTTGTTTTTAAATACTCAACTTGTTCCCAATATTGTTTCAATGTGGGACAAGGTTCCAAACCCCCTAAAATTTTCTTCTTCAAACATCAACTTTGATGTCAAATTTCTTTCACTCTTTAAATGGGTTTAACGAATTCTTTGCACGGTGTTAAGCTCTTGTGATAGGAGATTACGAAACACTTTCGGTCCGTCCCAAATGACAAATAGGACCTACTTTTATTCAACTCCAAAGTAGCTAACGCAAATTCATATTTTCCAGCACAATTTCATATTACCCTTTTTCGTGAAAATGCGAAGTGTAATTTGTCTTCAGTCAAATCAACACATGCCATATTTTCATTCATTTTTGCTAAATACTTGATTGATAGTGTTGGAAAATTTCACGATTGACATGACATTGATATAACTACCATCACGGTAATCTTTCACAAAAGTATAACATACAAGTTAACAGTACCAAACTATTCCGTAAAATATTTTCATTCCGAATACTAAATACTTAATTCAACAATACTTTGAAATTTCAAGAATATCGGGATAACATCAGAAAAGATGAAAAGTATGCGTTGACAATGTCATACGACTGGTATGCATATTATTTAGTTTTTGGGCAATACAAATATTACTTTTAATTCACACCATGTTTTCATCCCTTTTTGTTGAATATTTAATTCAATAGCGTCTGAAATTTTGGAGTTAATATGACATGGGTATAAATGCTATCACGATAATTCTTCACAAAAATACAACATGCAAATTGGTCGTGCCAAACTATTTCTTGTCTCAACATCTCTCACAACATTCACGATCAAGCCCTTGCATATGACCCATCGTGTCATTGCCCAAATCTCGACATGAAGCTTTTGGCAAATGTCGTCGTGCAGATGATTTCTCTTCTACCATAGATCATCTACATTAACTGAGCTTTTGGGATCTTTTGCAAAAAAAATTCTTCAATGTGATTTCAAGGATGTTGCGATGGACAAAATGATTGAGCTATGCACATATGCAACTTCCTCCTCATTTGAGATCTGATTCCAATTTAACATAAAATAAACGTCATGTGCGGTGTTATACTAGACATTTGGCTCAATGAAAACATGTTTACCCTTCATGTTGTAAAATGACAGGCCGTAGTCTAGACGCGAAAACGACATATGGTCTTCATGTGGATTAACACTTGTCGTCGGGGTCCGACCTGCCCTCTACCAAACTAAAATCTTGTTAGTGCCCGGACGATCCCCTGTAACCACTCATGTAATAGATCGAGAGCATCTACAATGTCCTAAGGTGGGCAAGAGTGGTCAACAATAATTCTAACGTAAAACTCTGCATATCGCCCCAATGTCCACTTGAATAACTGGTGTCGTGCTTTCAAGTTGCATTAGTGCGTTGCTACGCTCGCCTTCACTTCTACCATTTCATGGTCGCATGCATAATATTTATATTACATTACATAACGGTATAAGATCCTCCATACTTATTTTCACTACAACAATTAGGATTGTGTTGATCTAACGACTAAAATTCACTATAAAAAAATTAATACTCGCCACTTCTATTTAACTCTCTTCAGTTGAACATTCTATTTTTCTAAGCTAATTAATATATATAAATATTTAATTTCTAAGATATAGTACGTATGTATTTTTTTTGAAAAATATTGTACAGTCTAGGCCAATCTATATTATACCACACAATATTGTGAAACTCTCCAAAATATGGCAGTCTAGCGTGGAAATAATGCCACACAAGCACATGGTTTGCATAAGAGGCACCGACAACTTTGATAACCCTCCATCCTATCTATATTCCCATTCCAGGCACTTGCGAGCTCCCGGCAATGGCACTATCGTTCACTACCTCTCTATCTAAGCCTTAGGATGCTACGACTAGGCACAAATAACCCACGAAAACTTTCATCAGCCCTCATCTCACGGTCTCTATGGCCTCTGATAACCCTAGATTCCCCAAACCCCCGACGAGACTGGTTGTCACGGCGCGTCACTGGTCCGGCCTCGAGTCCTAGCCTGTCGATATGGAGGCGGAAGAAGGAGATGGGAAAGGAAGGGTTGATGGTGACCAAAGAGCTCAAGAGACTGCAGTCTAATCCGGTCCGGTTCGACCGGTTCATGAAGTCCCACGTGTCTCGGCTACTCAAGTCCGACCTTGTCGCCGTCCTCGCCGAGTTCCAGAGACAGGACCTCGTCTTTCTCTCCATGAAGGTTCGTAGTTTTGTTTTTGTGTATCTTATCTTCTGTTACTTGCAAGTTGTTTGGTCGCTGTGAAAATGAAGTCCTTGATCTAGAGAAAATACGCAAATGGTGGTTTTGAAGACTGATTTACGTAAACTCTACTTGGTTCTCAGTAAAAGGAACAGGAATGTGAAATGGGTCTTGTCTATTTCCTCTCTTTGATTAGTGCCCTTTTGGAAACAAAAAAAGATATAGAAGGAATAAAAACTTGACCTTCTGTTCTTCAAAGTGGAAGTATTTTCAAAATAACTGAGAAAACTTGTTCACAGAAAACCAATCAAGTGAGCCTAAAGGGAAGAATCGTGCAAATATGGCCGTGACCGTTTCATCCAGAAGGTGCCTGATCCTTGATCTTGTATCCAAACCCCCTGTAAAAATACAATGCATTGAACCCATGATCGTACTCTACGACACTAGCCCATGACTCCTATTGGTAATCAAATACCAAGTTATGTAATTTTTTTCAAAATTTGCGTATGTAACTTTCCTACCCATTGAAGATCAACCTTGCCCCCAAGGTTGTCATGGCAAGTCCACCAGGATTCTAGAGTTTGTATTGGAACTTAAATAACACTATAACAGACAATCAGCTTCTTGGTTCTTAAACATAAAATTATCTTTCCCAACTTACAATCAGTAGATATTATCTCGTGATTATACAAACCATACATAACGAACTCATGATCCCAAAAAATAGGGTAATTATTCGAAAAGCTATTTTATCCCACTACCAAATAGCTCCTACCACTAACCAAATAGTAAAATTGTTTTAGTCAAATACATAACATGTTCCATTCACGTTTTCCCTTATTCTACATTTTTTCTATTTCGTTGTGTTTTTTACGGCGTGGAGTGAATGCAGGAAAACATTTACTGTAGGTAGTGTTTTCTCTTAAAACAGTGATTGCCTAAAGCTCTGATGATCAATTTCATTGGACAAATATTAAGGTTTATGTTTACTTGCTGGTAAAATCTAACGACAGGCTAGGAACTGAATTGTCAATATATCTTTACCCTGATTTTGTTTAGCTTCTTTTGTTTCCCTGCATCTCATTCCAGTAGAGATGCATCCAAAATTTATGCAATCTGTGATATATTTCTGCAGAAATATGTTCTGAAGTCTTAACTATTGGTACTTTGACAAAAGGTGATTCGAATTGAGCTACATTGGTTTTGTGGATAGCATAAGGCATGACAAGACATCCAGTCCCAGGCTAGGAATCCCTGGTGTCCAGTTATGTGTGATCCAAGGTATCCACGTTGTACCACTTGTGTCAATTGTCAAGGAAGAATAAGGTGAAGTGCATCTTGCATTGTCATCGTTCGGTTTCACTATGCCAGACAAGGATATGCATAATGAATTGACTATTTTGCCCATGACAGATGTCCCTCTGTGTTTTGGTTTTGAAGTGAGGAGACTGTGTGGGTACTCTGAGAGGGGGATTGAGTTGATTGGAGTGTGCCTGCCTTCTTACACTAGTATTGCGATGTTGTGTTGGCGGGCCCAGTTGCGACGTCTATCCTTTTTATTACATAGGTCTGTCCCATATGAGCCTTAATGTTTTATTTCTTTCATTGAATTTTTTGGCCTACCATCTACTTGGGGGCATATACAATCTTGTGGAAAAGTTACATGTATTCGAGGTGGCTTCTTAATCTAAGAATGTTTTCATGGGGATAGCAGAACCTGGACACAGTGTTGGTGGCTAATGAGATCGTGAATTTGAATATTACTTGGGGCTCATGAGTTACTTATAGGAAAATGCTAACGATCACCCTTAGGCGGTGGAGAATGTGTAAAATGCGTATTGATGTCCATATAAGTGTATTGAAATCTGGGAATACATGCGATTATTGGAAGTCTAACTTTTGGCGTTATAATAGTATTTTCCACAGCTCATTGGGCGGTGGTTAGCAAGACCTTGTAGGGTCTTTCTTTTTCCGAACATCTAGATGTTTGCGTCATGGAGATTCCTTGCGTCCTTGCTTTTCATCTCTGGCATGGAGGGTCTTCGGCAGAATAATTGGGAAAAACTTATAGGGGACTACATAGACGGTTTTGACAGTAGCCGGATTCATGGATTCTTATTATCACTTCTATCCCATCTGTTACTTGCAAAAAAGGTATTATTGATGTTCTGTATGCTTTATTGGATGATGCTATCGTCTTCTATGGGGCATGCACAGCAATTGGGATGTTTGATGTGCGCCTGTATGCAATTGCTACCTCTGAGCTGGGCAAAGTTCAGGCAATCGGGACTGAATTTGGTTGGAGATTTATCTAATGTGGTGGTATTATTGATCCTCTGATTGTATTACTTCTACTTCTTAGTTAATGGGCTTATTCATGGGATTGACTGTGTCATTAATGGAAGTAAAACTTATTTGGCAGAAGACCAATCTTCGCTTCATACATTCAAAGACCGTTTGTTTGACAGGACTAATAGTGAACGGATGTATAATCCCATAGGATATGCCATCTGACTATTACCGAATCCGATTAATTCTACAATCTCCAGTCCAACAGTACAATCCATCCCATGTTTTGTGGGATATCTTATGCAATGGATATTCAATCCTTAACCAAATGTACGATGTGTGGTCGCTTGGGTAAAACCTTTAGTCGTGTTATCTAAATGGAGATTGGAATGAGAGTGAATTGTTATTGTAAATGAGGTAAAACCATCTATAGAGGATACATAGATGGCTGCCTGTGCTACAAATAATTATCCACGAGCAATGTTCTAAAACTCACTATGCGCCTAGTGCCTATGCCTACTAGTCAGGATTAGTCGGTGCCCAGAGATTAATCGATTTTTCTATCATTTTCAAAACATTTCTCTCCTCTCTCTAGTTTGAGTGAGAAATGGCATAATAGTACGAAGAAATGAATTAAGGCTCAAGTAACAAGTAAAAACTAAAAGTAAGGAGTAACAAACAACTAGTCAAAAACAAAAACAAAATTCAATTTTCAAAGTTCAAAAGTAAACAAAGTAAGAAATCAACTCATAGAATCCTAAAATTTATTTAAGACAATATTAATGCAACAGCGATTGTTTTTAAAATTTACTAAGTCAACCCACCTGTTACTCGGGGTAGCTAATTAGTCGCGGGCTAATTACCCACTAATGCTAAAACGTCTAATGTACGCCGAAAAAGTAAATTTGCTGTGTTGGACCATCGTCGCCTAGCACCTAAGCACCGACTAGTCAGCCCACCTCTGCCTAGTGCCTACGAGCCAACTTTTAGAACATTGTCCATATGCTATCTTCCAACTTTGCAATCTGTATGTTTTGCTTACCCATGCCCCCTAGGTTTTCTCCTCCTCCTCCTCATCATATACTTCAAAACAATTAGAACATATCAAAATTTAGCATGTTTTATTGGCATCAATTTTTTAGCAGAAGTCGTGAATATGAGTTCTCTAGGTTGTCATAAGTCTGCATGCTCTTGAAGGGTATAATTTTTTTACTCACCGGGCGCATTTGCTACTTTTTGGATTTCAAAGAGATTCACCAACATATTGGATATTACCTTTTTCAATAATGTTCTGCTTTTCACGTTATTGTCTAATTTTACAGTTATACGATGTGGTGCGTAAAGAAATATGGTACCGGCCAGACATGTTCTTCTACAGAGATATGCTTATGATGCTTGCAAGGAACAAGAAAGTTGATGAAGCAAAGCAGGTATGGGCAGATCTGAAGAGTGAGGAAGTGCTTTTTGATCAACACACATTTGGCGACATTACGAGGGCCTTCTTGGATGGTGGCTTGCCATCGGAGGCAATGGACATATACGATGAAATGAGACGATCAACTGATCCCCCACTTTCGCTGCCGTACCGAGTCATACTCAAAGGGCTCATTCCATACCCAGAACTGAGGGAGAAGGTGAAAGATGATGTTTTGGAGCTGTTCCCAGGTTTAGTTGTGTATGACCCACCTGAAGACCTGTTTGAGGATCAGGAATGGAGAAGGGATAGCGAGGAGGATTAGAGGATGCTACCAATTCATCTGTAATTAGCCCAAACTTGGCTCTTCGGGAAATTACCTTGGCAAGGAGTGGACTGACTGTACATGATGTCGAACTAAGTTGGTCCCAGACACAGTTCGTTACAGATGCATGCTCCTTAATGCTACCACTTACTCCAGTCAAATAGTTGCAGTCAGGAGCTTGATCCTCAGGGAAGTAGGGAGAATAGATGACATTTTCACTCCTTGATGCCTGCAGAGAGGACTCGAAAATGGGGGACTTGAAAATTTACAGTAGTGTGAAATTTGTAGTAAGACTCCTATCAAACGACTGACAGACTTTGTTCTGAAAATTTCACCTTATTTTACCAGTTTTTGGCAACTTTGGCTTCTCGGCCTTTTCTATGATTGCTGGACCATTTTTTTGCTTCATTTGTACGCGTGATGACAGTGATTGTAATAGGTGCACAATTTGAGCTAGAACTCTCAAAAAGCTTGCTTGTAACACGCTCAAAACTTGAGCCTGGACTGTAATATGCTGAGTTGAATTAAAATGAATCAATTATCGAGTTGTTTGAACTTAGACTTGAAAACTAAACATGATCCAAATGACTCAAGCTTTGGTTTGTTCATTGAAGTTGATTTAGATTGAGTTTCAATTGAGCTGATTATGAATCAAGTTCGAATAGTTTGTTCTTGTGGAGTTCTAGAGAAAACCTATTCAAGCGTAATTGGTTTAAGGGTGGCTTGAGTTGAGCTGAAGGTATATCGATTCAGGTGAGGCTCATTTTTTGTAGGGTATTTGGATGGTGCCCTTTGAGAGCTTATCAATTATGCTTAGTGTGTTTACGGCCAGTTTGTTAACCATCAATTTTTTTGAGGACATATGAGAAATATAGTAAGAAGGATGATATAGTAAAATGAGTGATTTATTAGAGAGAGGTAAATATGTATAAACGATTTATTTGAGTATTTTGTTAGGAAGAGAATAAACAAAACATGAGTAGTTGAATGATATTTTTGTAATTAATATTAACATTTTCACAATTAAAAAGAGGATATGATATGGATGGGAGAGAGAAGATACAATAGTTCCTAGAATGTGCAAAGAAGTAAACAAACTCCGCATATTTCACAGCGAGAGAGCCTTTCTTTGACCTCTAACAAATAGGCTGTGAGGAGAGAGAACTTATTTTTAAAAGTGCATTAGGAAAGAAAGTTAACCGATCATTTTATAGAGAAAGTTGAGTTATTTACCCGTACAAAAATCAAGCTAGTTAAGGATCAACAACCATGTGATCAAGATAAACTTGTTTTACTTTCATTCTCTAAATTATACTGATAATTCATTCTTTAGAAACAAACATTGTCTGATCGATTGACCATCAACATATAATTAATTGATTTTTGTTACAAATAAAGTTTTCAACTTCTGTAAAATGAGCAATTTATATTAAAATGGTGAAATCTCAAATGCTTGCATTGAAGTGCACTACATTTTTGTAGTGCATTATTGCACTCGAGGGTTCCATCCTCCCTTTTCCCTTTTGGGGGATGGGGCGGGTGATGTGCCTAAAACGGCACATATGTTGTGCCTACAAGATGGTGGAGACCATATTGTTTTGACCACCTACCAAATGCAAGGTGAAACTGATTCTTTTCTTCGCCCATGACGTACTCACCATGACTTGGACGCAATTCAAAATCATTTTCTTGGAAAAATGCTTCATAACCCTCATTAAACAGACCTTGATGCAAGAGTTTATGAACTTGAAAGAAGGAGGTACAACAGTAACCAACACATTGTATGTTTTGACAAATTGTCATAGCATGCCCCATAGTTTGTCCCTAGAGACGTATCTCGAGCAAGGAACTTCGACTAGGGACTAGGCCCACATTTGAAGAAAAGTGTCATGTCACAAGAATTGACACATATGCAAGGGTAGTTAGCAATGCCTTGATGATGGAGAGATAAACTGCTGACTCCAAGCAAGTACAAGATCAAAAGAGAAAAGGTATGGTGCTCAATGGACCCATCAGAAACGATGAAAGAGGATACACAACATCAAAACCCTACCATACAATAATCAGAGATCCTAGCAACCATACTAACAATGCAGTAATCGGTACTCCAACCAAAACCAATACGGAAATCAATAAGCGAACTTGGCACTGGGAGTGTGCTACCACTGTGGGAAGGATGGACATTTCAAAATTTACTGTTCGTAACTGACCAGAGGATCGAGCAAAAACCAACAAAGATTGGGAAAGACACATATGGGAAGGCCTCAACAGGTAGGTCGGCAACAGAGAAATAGTTGGAGCCAATAGTAAAGGCAAAATTAGGCAGCTGTTAAAGTCAAGGAACGGACCGTTCCAATCAAAATGCTGGAGGCAGAATGTCTGCTCTGCAAGACAAAGAAGAAGAATATGACCCATCGGTCATTCAAAGTAACCTTATACTCTATAACTCATGCATAAACTTTTATTTGATATGAGCAATTCACACTCATTTATATCTGTTGTATTTGTTAGCATCTTGGAACTAGAATCAGAACAACTATGAAAAAATCTATGAGTGGTACCTTGTCGTGAGGTTGCAAGGTCTCAGTAGGATTATTCTATAGATCATATGAGATAGAGGTCCCATGATTGCGCCTAAGTTGTGATCTTTGAGTCATAGAAATGGCTTACTTTGATGTCATCATTGGAATGGATTAGCTATCCGCTGACCGTGCCATTATTGAATGTTATCGGAAGATGGTGACAACTTATTTTTGCAATGGAACATGTTTCAAATTTACGTGGGATATGCTAGAGCCATTATCAATGATAAAGCCACAGCGTAGATGGCACGATAACCTGGGGGATGGTTGGCAAGCCTAACACTGGACGAAGAAGACCGTATGAATTTAGGACTACCATGAGTAGTGTGCGAAATATGTTGACATATTCTCTGAAGAATTACCTGGACTACCGTCGCCAAGAGCGTTAGACTCCACCATCGAACTACAACTAGGAATCACTTTGATACATGTGGTTCCTTTCTACATGGTACAAGTAGAAATGAAGATTCAAGTACAAGAGCTATTGAAAAACGGATTCATTCGTCCAAGTACATTACCATGGAGAGCACCAATTCTTTTTGTCAAGAAGAGAGAAAGAACGCTACGACTCTGTATTGACTATTCTCAACTCAATAGAATCACCACCAAGAACCAATACACACTTCCTAAGATCGATGATCTATTTAATCAATTGAGAGGATCAACATGGTTCTCTAAAATTGACTTATGATTTGGGTATCATCAATTGCGAGTCAGAATCTCAAACACACAAAAGACTGCATTCCAGAATGATGTGCTAGTTCTTCTAAAATTGACTTATGATTTGGATATCATCAATTGAGAGTCAGAGATCTCAAACATACAAAGACCGCATTCCATCATGATGTGCTAGTTCTTTTGAGAACTTGTTTCCAACTCCATTCTATAAGCCCATGTGTACTGCCAAATTTTCCTACATATCTTGTTTGACTAGCCTACATAAGAAAAAAGATAGTAAATTGTTATATTTATTTTACCAAAATACTTTTTGCAGTCACCGGTACAAAAATAAAGATTACAAAAGAAAAGAGTAAAGTTGACAACATGAAAAATTAAACTCCTCTAGGTTTCTTCTCTTACGGAATCTTACCAAAATCGGTGAGAATCAAAATCGAGACTTTGAGGGATTTTCTATTCTCACTCTCTCGTACCTTCTCTTACCATTCCTCACTTCCTTGCCAATTCAAACATCCAAATCAAACATGAGAGAGAATATTCGTTCTCTCAATTTTTTTTCTTTTCTCTTGAAATCCATCAATCCAAAAGGGATGTAAGAAAAACCATACTCTTTTTTTTTCTCACCTTGGTAGCCAAAGGGGCTCTTAGGGAATTTTAGACACAAAGAAGCTAGTCGTAACAACGCCAAGGTTCTATGAAGGCTGATGTTGTACCAAGGACGGCTATGATGCCCTAATCTGGTTTCGCGTGTCAATGACCTCAAGTTAATCTTTGATCGTTAGACCACTTCGGTTGATTTGCTGTTACCTGAACTGTATCCATCTTCTGGGGTTATCACCCTCGTAGCCTTGTAGTTAATGGAGTCCAGATATTAATAAGATTATGTAACTTTTATGTGGAAGTTAATTAATAGATGTCGAGATTACCCAGCTACAACTTGAGTTCTCCTTGCAGAGGGAATTTTTTCATACTGGGTGGCTAGTTTTCCTTGCAGAGAAGAGTAGCAGGAATGAGAGTAGAGAAATAAACCATAGAAAGAAAGGAAGGATAAAGATCCCGCCCTGAGAATGAAATTCGGCTCATGAGTTTATAATCAACCCCAACTAGGATTATCTTTGATCGCAAAATTTCTGAACCTTCTGAACTAGGAGAGATCATAAGAAACCATCTCTATAATCAACCCCAACTAGGATTATCTTTGATCGCAAAATTTCTGAACCTTCTGAACTAGTAGAGATCATAAGAAACCATCTCCATATTATCCATTCAGAAAAGTTGAAGCCAAGTCTCCCTACTAAGAATCTCAGAATCTGTGTTGAAAAAGGTACATCAAATTTCCAAAATTTGTTAAAAATATATGCATTTTGTTTGCCAGCTAGTGCAATATTGGGCATACATTTGCATCAAAACCAACCAAAGCGGAGAGGCTGAAGATCCTACTCAGAAAGAGTACTCTTTTAAATCTGATTTGGAGTCGTCAACATCAATGTCAGCCAAGCATTCTTCCACCGTGAGGGGAGGAAGTTGGTGAGCCTTGCGCCTTATGTTATGCTTGTGCCAATCGCTCTTGAAGTGGTCTCTGTACTGTTTGGCATCCCCAACAAGGGCATTGCATGTTTTACACTTGTTTTGCTTTACCCCCTCATCGGCATTCCCACTCTTAGTACTCTGCTTCTCACTTGTTTCGGCCATGGAACCTCTAGTTTCCTTGGTTACTGGTAGGCTCGGTGCAATGTCCTGTTCGTGATCATCGAATTGATCCATGTGGGTATCTCCTTCCACATGGACAGAGGCTGCAAGGATTTCCAACCTGCCCTGCGCATTCCTCACCAAAGCATCACACTCCCGGAAAAAAAACGGATCCATTTCACACGTCTGCACCACAATTTAATTCAGTCGAATGTTAAAAGGCACCAAAAAGAGAGAACAAAGTCCCGCAAAAAATCTGCTGATAGTTAACTATGGCATGTCCTATCAAAGTTACATGCCACTCACTAAGATGACGCAAGGAGAACACAAAATAGAATCATGGAATGCAACAAAATATGGAGCAGCAGCAGCAGCATTGCAACCTTGTGATAGAAGTAGAACAGCAAAGTTAGATCATTGGGAACTACAGCGTCGACCTAGTAACTCTTCTTATTAAAAATAAGAAAAAAATGTACAAACATATGAAAATAAATAAATACACAAACTGGAATTGCTAGCGAGAGGGTTTAAAGGGATGAATTATAGGTTGGTTGGGCTTCCCCCAAGCAAGGATAGAAAGTCTTGCTACACTGCTTCAGATTTTGGACTGCAACAGAGAGAATAATCGCAAAATAATACCATCTACACGTTTACACATCAGTCTTTTGGGTTTTCATGCTATATACACATTATAATACACAAACTGTAAGGCATGATGAGTAAGGTTTTAATCTAAGAGTAGCCACTTCAGGCAAATAAAGCCAAATGTTTGGTTCAATCCCAGTGACCTCCCCAGCAGGCTAGATGGAGCCCACACACCACCCAATGTGGCAAGCCAACAATGCCAACCCAAAGAGGTACCCACATCAAATAAGCATTAAACTAGAATTAAATTGCAAAAAATGTATATGCAGTATCCTCAAACTGATGACGTGATAATTAATTGCAAGGCAAAGTCCCCGCAATTATGTGAACAGTTTCACTGCAATCTAACCAAACAAACAGTCTCCATATCCAAACAAAATCGGGCATTGCGTGGACTGCAACATACATAAGAATGTCTTACATCATAGATAGTGACACCACATTTATAAAATTCGCGGAATATCCTGCTTAGAACTATGACATCTCCAAACTATCTAAAGTAGTATAAACGATAAAATAAATAAACAATTGGCCATCCTCATCTGGAAAAAAAAAAAAAAAAGGCTGCATAACCTAAACTCTTGTGATCATCCTAACTGAAAGGATAGAATTGATTTTTAGTTGCAGTACCTGGTCCTTACTTCACAAACCAACAGTCAGATGATAACGCCAGAGTCCTGACAACTATTAATCCCAAGTGACTGAATGGTAAATTGATGAGAATGCTAAACACCGGAGTATACTTGAGCACCTAAATGCTCATACAAGGCTTTGCACTGAACAAAAGCAATCATAACAACTACACGAATATCAAGAGATGCCAAAAGAGCAATCCTTTTATAAGTTCTTTTCCCTGATACTTATCTCCTCCCATTGTCTATCATTTCCACACCAAAGGAGAACAAGGAGAAAAAGAAGAAAACAAACATTGGTTGAATTTGCCTGAAGGCAAAAGCAAGAAACCATGTAAAAAAGAGAGCTCAGCTAGACCCCATTGTTGAAACAAAGGAAGAGAAATCGTAAAAG
This sequence comes from Arbutus unedo, assembly GCA_014822125.1. Classification (NCBI taxonomy): domain Eukaryota; kingdom Viridiplantae; phylum Streptophyta; class Magnoliopsida; order Ericales; family Ericaceae; genus Arbutus; species Arbutus unedo. The sequence continues at coordinate 4,511 of JABCMJ010014166.1, read as the reverse complement.
AAAATCTAACAATATTACAAGATTAAAATTACATATGCTGATTCTTATGGGTTCCATGTCTCATACTTACAATGGAGAGCTGATTTCCGGATTCCTCTTTTGATATAATGCTAGCATTCCAGGCATTGAGCTGCTCTGAAAGAGAAGAAAACTCTTGTTCTAGTACACTTAATCTGAGTCTCATTGGAGATCTTTTTATTGGGAAGTGCTTTTGAAGCTCATGAATAACTTCTAATGCCTGCAGAAGACACACAACTAGCTCAAATACATAATGTTCAAAAAATATTAATTACTACAAACTGATTATATATTTGAGGTCATTGCATGTCAGCCATGTCAACTAGGAGATAAATATGCCAATTATGATTGCACAAAATCATTAAATTTGTAAGTAACAATTAGTCACAGCAGTTAAAGTCTAAGAATAACAGAAGGAGAAATTGAAATTTGCCAGCGGAGCAACCACTGCAGTATGCGAATTCCAAATTGAGTTTTCACAAAACTGAAAAGGAACTGGATAACCAACTTACTTTCCTAGTCATGTGACAGAACTTATGATAGCAAAGGTTGCACAGAGATATTTCGCAACAGTCAGAAAGCCATGATACAGCTAACAAAGAACTCACCTGTTTTTTTGAGCTACTATGTGGATCAACAGCAAAATGGATTTCATGCATTAGACGCTCAATCATGCTAATAGTATAAGGGCGTTGAGTCTCAGGATTAAAAGTCTTCTGCATAACTATAGTTGCAATATCCCGGAACTGACTTGATAACTGAGATTCCCTTTCCTTGCCAGCAACTTGTAGCTCTCCTTTGTCCAAAATCTGCTCACCAATATTGTATACCAGCTAAGGCCGTATTTACGAAGAAAAAGGACTGAAATCGATAGTAGGCATTTGACAGGTCAATACAAGCGTAAATCATTATCTTCCCCTTGGGGAGAGATTCCAACTGAAAGCAGAATTATTAAAACTGACCTCCAAACATATTTTTGTCTGATCATCTGTCCCAAAAGCTGCAACTAAATCTTTCGACTTTGCAAGAACTCCCTTGGAAACATTTGTATAAACAGTCTGCGATTGCAGTACTTCATCCAAGTCCTTCTCCCTATTAAAATATTTCAGGACGCCAGCATTATAAAAGTTACAGCCAAAAGTAAGGGGGAAGTGACCAGTATGGAGAAATCAGGCCATTGAAGACACCATTAAAGAACAAAGAACAGTGTTCAGTTGTGTGAACACTTTGCTTCAATCTGAAAAGGAATGAAAATCTCCTCAACATGTAATGGCTGAAGACCTAAGAAGCACATGAATTTCTCGAGCACCTTGTTGACACTCCAGAACACCAGATAGAGAACACTCTTTGGACACTTGGGGGACCAACATTTCCACTAAATGGTACACTTTACTAATTGGAAAAAAATAAATTGAACTACAAGTATAACACAAGAACCATGTAGAACTATGCCTTTCCCTCACCATGGTTGAGACTTTTAGTAACGTAGGAATGTCGTGTTGCATGATTTGTGGTATTTGCATAGAACATTTTCAACTTAAATGAAGATTGGTTCCCTTTCTCAGTTTCAATGGAATGCAACTACTATTTGGGTGGTGCATTGGTGCATCTATTTTCACGGTATGGAAGATGTCAATGCTCAGTGCAAGGTTACTACTGGTCAGAGATCTAAAGGAAGCTGGGAAACTCCAACTTAGAAATAGTATTCTCTTCTTATTTTGATGATCCTCGATGGAGAAGAAAGTGTTCGGGACATACTGACTATGGGACTCTAGAAGTGCATTCAATCGTCAAAAAAGAGGAATTGATTGAGTACGAGGGTGGAATTTAGGCCAAAATGGAAAAACATATCGACCTTTTTCTTTCCACTTGGACTACGCGCCTACTCAGCATCTTGTATTAAAGGTATTTGTGTATCTAACATTCAGTCTTTCTTGTTGTCAACTGGTGTCACATCGCATTTTCCGAATAAATTATTGCTTAAAATGAGATGTATTATGTACCAAATCTACTTTATTTAACGTGCCATGTCCATGGTTCTTAGCCGCAACCAAAGACATGGGAAAACATCTTTATACTTGATTCTGTACATCTATAACGAAACAAATAATCTCACAAATGAATAGTTTACAACTAAAGTCAAAGAGTAATTGCTAAACATTATAATGGCCTTGCTATCTGTATTCAAAACGCAATAGATCAAAGGGTTATAACGCAGAGAAAATAAATCGTGAACCTCATATATGTATATATGCACATGTAAATTGGACAATCAAAATTTGTTCATTTATGAGTCAAAGTAAATTCATAGCCGAGTAGTGCTCGGAATGGTGAGGTTAGTGTTGTCAAAGAAGCTCGACGGGCAGCCTGTCCTTTGCTGAGCTTCACCGAGCCCTTTGTCTAACTTAGATCATGGAATATAGGCTCGAAAGTGATCCTCAAAATCTATCTACGAAAATGCATTAATATGTCCTACGTACATATCTATCTTCCTTTCAGTTGAACATTATTTATTGAATCGGTGTTCTTAACTGTTCTTCATCTCATATGTTTTGCTAGAAAGAGCAGTAGAGATTTAATAGCTATTTTGGGACCTCTGTGTTTAGTTCGATTTTGCACATCCATTTCCAGGATATATATACATATAACAATAGAGGGACTAGGGCTTACACGCCAGAACGCCAAGAGAGGACCTTGTTCTTGTAGCAAGCAATTTCAAAACGATTCCCCTGCTTCTTCAGCCGAACCACTGCCACGTTTGTCAATCTTTTCTGCCCTATTGGCTGCACTAACGTCTTCGACATCTCTTCTTCTCTCTCCCTCCTCACTCTTAGTGGCTGCAATCATTGTAAGAAAATGGAATCTAACATAACACTATGATTGGCTGACACCCAACAAAGTGAAGATAAACAGAGTCTTATACAAGGGAGAGCATGAGATACAAGATCAGCGCCCCATGAGAAAACATGCTTAACATGTATGGCTGATATTGATAATATTGGGCAATGCAATTATCTTGACAAGTTACACGTATTTGAGTTTAATGTGATCCTTTTGTTTACAATTTTTGATACAAGTAAGGACTTATGCGATAGCGTTCATCTTAAAATTTGAAGACTTAGAATAGAGTCAAAATACAATATCTATGTGAGGAATTTCATTTAAAAGAGATTAGTTTAATGAAATTTAACTTGTGAGATGGTAAAAAAACAGTAGTTTCTAGACAATTAACTCGACGTCATCTGAACATGTGAAACAAAAAATGACACAGTACAAAAGCACGAAAACTAAATAGGTCTAAGCAAGGGTTGCGAGAATTCTGACAGAAATCCAAAATGACAGGATACCGCGTAATGCCCACCCCTAATCAATATGGGAACGCTAGTTTTATGACTTCAATTCCCAAATTGAATACGTCATCAGAGGTCTACTTCATAATAAAACATAGAGTATATAACTGGTTAATTCACATCACAAATTGAATCCATCACCAAGAATTTACTTCAAATAACAACGACTATATGTAACGCCAATAATCCCCCTCTAAAACTAATTCGAAATGATTCCTCCCTTCCGAAAATAGTATAAGAGATTGCATGATCAGTTACTATGAGTAGTTTGCAGCATAACATTGGATCAAGAAATTTAGTGCTTTCAAATTTGGTAAAAGGATGAAACAGCATAGGGTTCACAAAGTCTGGGTATTTATGATGTCTGTGACTATAATTATGTATACTACCCAGTACCCTCTACGCAGGGCCTGCCTTGGCAGAAGCCCAGAAAACCGACGGTTCACGCCCCCCAAAAGCCAAGAAGAAAGCTCCTAAATGTACAAGACTCCTACATCTTCGTTAAATGGATTCCGTCGTGGTGTGTGGATTGAACATGCCCTTGCTGCCGAAAGTGTCGTCATTTAATAGACACCAAATACATTAAGTTTGAGCCTCTAAGCCCATAAAGTAAACAACTATCACAGAGAGAGAGAGAGAGAGAGAGAGGGGTACCTGTTCTTTCGTTGGGCTGGTTCTGATTCTGATCGAGTAGTAATTTAGGGCAATACGTCTTTTCCAATATTTACGAACGTACTATTTATTTGGGTGAATTACACCGAACTCCCCTGCTGTTGATGACAAATATAATGTCCTATTTAAATTAGATTTTTTTATTTTTAAACTATTATGCAGTTATTTTTTATTATATAAATTAATTAAATATTATTAGATATGTTATTAAAATTTTAAATTTAAATTTTTTTTGATAAAAAAAAATTATAGTATAATTTCTATTACGTCTAAAATAGTTTATGTTAAATTTTTGTGATTTTTCTAAAGTTAAAATTCAAATAGATTTGAAAAGTCTGCTTGAATTTTGACTATAGAAAAATTATCATAGATTATTGTAAATGCAATAGAAATTATGTTATAGTTCATTTTGTAAAAAAAAAATCAAATTTAAAATTTTAATAGCGTAACTAATAATATTTGACTAATTTT
>JABCMJ010014150.1:4330-25402 GCA_014822125.1 Arbutus unedo | reverse complement strand
TTCAGCATCTTGAGAATATTGATACAGGAGACGAATAAATTATAATATGAAAAAGATAATATGAGAAAGTCTAAATAAATTGTGTATGGATATGGCTAGCATACTTTAGACTGGAAAATATTTTCATAATTTCTTAATATTGTATTACGCATAATTATAAAAATGGGGAGAAATTGTTGTTCCCTTTGTAGGCAAAAGTGTTCCATAATTACAGAAGTTCACTTGGTTACTTGTTGAAATCCAATCTTACGAATCACATGTATGAGACCAAATGATATTATCTTGATTTTGCCATATCTTCCTCCCTAAAAGTCAATATTACAAATTCATCATTTTCGATGTTCTTAGTAGTTATAAAAGTTTGGATATGTGATTTAGAATATCTACAAAGTATAAGATATGCTAAAAATAGAAAAAAAATTCGGAATATATATTGTGGATATGTTAACAAATATTAAAAGAGTATCGACATCAAATATAGATAAAGACATGAGAATAGTCTTGGGAGAGGTCTTAGACTTTGGGATGAAGATATGAGTGGTCTATGCAATTTATCAAATCTTAACTTTTCATTTTCCCCTTTTTTTCTATCCGTAATGAAATTTTCCTTCGATATAGGAACTAATAATGCCTCCGATCGTCATTCCTCGTCATGATGACTTGTAAGAAAACTAAGAATATTGGTGTAGTGCTTGTCAACATCCTTTTGATGCATTGGTCAAATCGGATAATCTTTTCTAAAGAGAAGTTAAGACGTGAATCTAATACTAAAATTGATAGACTGTGCGTACCATTCATTTTTTTGGAGTGCTTTATATCTTTTTGGCTTTTGAATTATGCTAGGAGTCTGCTTGCGGGGAGTTGTGATAAGGTGATTACTTTTTGGCCTTTTTTGAATCTTTATATATCCCTTCATTCCGCTTATAAGGTGGTGCACTCCTGTTACGAGTCTTTCCTCACAAACCTCCCCTAGGGGGCCTAAGTTCTTATTTTGATAAGAAGGGAACTCTCTTTTCTTGGACCGGGAATCGTTTTGGCCGAGCAGAAGTTCAAATCGAGCAACCGAGGACTGAGAAGACCACATGAAAAGAGCTAAGAAGACCTCTCCGGTCGTCGATTTCAAATTATGTGCAATCTGCTCAGGATAGCATGAGTCTTCATAACCATAACACTGCAGGAATAGAACATTACAATAAAATGCTTCAACATATATTTGAAGTCATTGGAAACATTGGATGTAACTAGATTCTTCAGTCTACTTAATTTGCAAGTTCTTTTTATTACGTGTCCGGATTAATTTATGTGCACTTCGACTAACTTTTGAGAAATCAATTTCACCGTTCATTAGCCATACTCTCAATAAAGCCGGGACAATAAATGAGTTGACCTCATTTGGGAAAATAATTTTTTGTTCGGTTTGATCTGATCTGTCCTATTTTTCGTCTCTTTTGAATTAGAGTTTTGGAGATTTTTTTGGGAATCAAGTTAAATTTGGAGACAAAATTTGGAAAAAAATCGGGGAATGGATCGAAAACGGATCTAAGTACCTCTGTTCCGTTTCCCTAGTCTATTTCTAAATAGTTCTCAAGTATATATCATTTTATCTATTTACCCCCTTAAATATAAATAATTACATAGGATTAGTTTTGCATAATTAAGTTTTCTTACTTATATATTTTATGTCAGACTTTCTAATTTAAAATTAGTATGTTGGGTGTTCAAATTGATATTTCTTTTTCTTTTAAGAAAATGGAGGTGGGATGGGAATTTTCAATCTCCGTTTAGGGCGTTGATAGAACTTGGAGTTCATTCTTCGTTTAAGGAATGGAATAGGGGCACAGCCAGATTTCACATTCGAAGATCAGAAACGGAAATGGTCAAATCCGTCCCCAATTACCATCCCTAAATTTTGTAAAAGTTAATTAAACTAGACAAACTTTGAATATAAAATCTTACGAGAGAACAAATCTCTAAGTTCGAGACTTAATAACTAGCCCAAGCAACTTGTATTTGCAAGTTACACAAAAATGACTCAATTTGGAGGTCATACATTTTGCAGACCATCTAGTGATTCTTGTTTGTCCTACTCAGATCTTCAAGTTGTATGGATATTGTATGCAACAATTATATAATCATAAATGGTTGTCATCCATTAATAAAAAAAACTTCAAATAATGCGACTTTAGATGGAGAAGTCATTTAAAAGCCTCGAGTACCGTCACATAGTGTTTTAATATCTATTTTATGTTATATATACAGATATTTTATTCGTACTATGCATGTGAACGCAAAAATATCATATGAAATTACGATTAAACATTAACTATGAAAATTATGTTATGAATAAGTTTAAATGCGAGGAAAAGATTTGAAGCATTTTTTTTTCTTCTTGTAAGTGGAAAAAAAGAGAAAGAATAGAAATATTAGCACTGGTGTAAATTTTTACGAGTTTTAATATAATGTGTAAAAAAAAAAATACCGTGTGTCATAAATATACATAAATTCACGCGAACCAATACTTAATATTTTGATTCTATTAAAAAACGAAAAATATTGAGACAACACGCAACGGAAACTTGACAAAATTAACTAAATTATCATGAAAGATATGGTCGTCCTTGCTATGCACTGTGGCCCCCATGCATATTATCAACATTAATTAGTAACACCGTGTAAAATAAAATAATTAAATTATTATTTTGCGATTCCCTTAAGATATAAAGAGTTTATAATCTATTATTGCCCCAATCTCTTTTCTCATCACATTCCCTTCACTAACGAGGGATCATTTAAAATAAGAATAAAATTTATATAAATACGCCCAATACGAAACTGATATATATCAACAAACACTATCTTTGCTTGTTATTTTAGATTATTGGATGTATACAAAATATCGTATGGAATTACGATGAGACACTAAATATAAAAATTATTTTAAGAATGAGGAATGTGAGGAAAGAGTTTGAAGGTTTTTTTTCTTATAAGTGAAAGAACAAAGAGAATAAAAATATTAGTGTTGATGTGAATTTTTATGAATTTTTTAAGGTTTTCAGAAAAAAAAGGGGGTGTTGTGTTGTACACGTGTTTAGTATGTAGTTCAGATAGATTCATGTGAACCTGGGTTTAAGTATTTGGGTCTCACGTGAAAATTTAGTAAGAAAAAATATTAAGACAACACGTGACAGTGCGTCGACACGATTATATAATTTACCGTGAAAGATATTGTCATGCGTCGACACGATTATATAATTTACTATGAAAGATGTGGTCATCCTTGCTCCACACCGTAATACTGGGTAGATTTGGCCTAACTAATTTATTCTAATTTATTTTTTGTCTCTATTATTTTTTTTTTGCATTTGTTGTTTTGACCTCAATGTTTTATAGTTTATTGGTCCGTCTTGATGAAATGAATCTAAAAAGTATAAAATTATGTCTAAAAGTTAAAAAAAATTTCACTAAAGATGACGAATAAGTTAAAAAACTCTGTTTTTGATTTATTTTTGTATTTTCTGAATTTTTTTCAAATTTGGCCCATGATTTATAATTTTTCTGAAATCTCTTGTTGAGATGAACCAATAAATCACAAAAAGTTGATAAAAAACAAAAAAATTCACATAAGGACAAAAAAAATTCAATAAATATCACAGCTCAAATGAACCTATATATTTTTATAGAGATAAGTGGAAAACAAAATCATTGGACTATTATTTTGCGCTTACCCCTAGGACAAAAAGAGTATAATATATGATTTCCCAAATCATTTTTCTCATCGCCTTACCGTCTTTTCAAGTAATTAAAAAAAAAAAAATTTACTTACCTTCATCATCTAAAGCAAGTACAATTTTTTTTTATAACTTGGCATGTAATTAAATAGATTAAATTCAGAACATCAATTTTATGATTCACTAAGGGGGCTATTTAAAGTAAAATGGAATTTTCTATTAATTAGCCCAATACAAAAATTAACATATAACACGCGTGTGTTGAAGTCGAATCCCAAGCTCTTGAGAGTTACGCAAGTATAATTTGGCCTTCGATAATTGTTTGTTTATTGGTTTATTTGAAGCCAATTTTAACGGTTAATTTGAGCTAAATTTTTTATTAAAAAATAAGTATTTTTGGTAGGGATAGTAATGGGACAGATCGGGGTTGGATTTTATCATTTCCGTCCCTGATTTCTGAACTTATATTCAATCTTCATCCCTGTCTTGATCCCCAAATGGGGATTGTCTTTACTCTCCATCCCCGTTCCAAACAGAGAATGAAGATCTCCAAATGGAGAACGGAGATCCAAAAATTAAAAAAAAAACTAATATTTTTGTTAAAAACACTAATGATATTTATCTGCGTTTGGGTTTTTTGAATGACGGTTCTTACTATTTAACAAATTTTGTTATTCTTCACTGTAAAATTTATACGAAATTTCTGCTACCAAAACAAACGAGTTGTGTTTCATACAAATCGAGACTTATTGCTTGATTACAGACAGAAGAAAAACTCAGCCTGATCGAAGAGTATCAGGTGGAAAAGTATTCAAATTTAGCAAATCGTATATTTTATTTAGCAAAAGGTTGATGCGTGTTTGGAATTAAAAATTGACAAAAGGTAAAAACTAAAGCCCTAATTAAATTGTATATTCTTACAAGTATACGGCGAATGGGGCAGGAATCGGGGACGGGGACACATACATCCGAATCTTACTTGTTCTTGATTTTTTTTCAAATTAATTTTCGTATCCTACCTAATTCCCGAATCTTTGACCCGAATGGGGTGGAGACGGATGGAGTGGGTGAAATTATCATCCCTAATTTCTCGCACTTTTTAGACTTTGTACCACGCTTTAGGTGAAAAGAAGTAAACCTAAATAATTTAATAATAACCCAAGTAAATTAAATCTCCACTAATAAACCTTTTGTTGAGTGGTGTTTAACATATAGTCAATGTCATAATGTTTATACTTCTCTTAAAAAATTACTTCACGTCTCAATATACTTATATATTTTCCAGGTTAGCAATTTTCTTTCTTTTATAATATTTAATAATATATCTCTTTATTTTCTTTCTTTGTGTTTAAATTTAGTGTTTTTAATATTCAGAAACTATTTTCAAAGTTACAGATTTTTAAATCTTTCATTGTCCCGGAATAAATTAAGTAATGTTGCCTGATTATATGAATTAAATTTGACCATTTGCAATTCACTTTTAAATTTGAGAAAAGAAATATCGGCAAAAAATGATTTTCACATTTTTTTATAATTAATAGAGTATGAGACACATAATATGTGTACAAGTTGAGTATTATCAAATACATAAAAAAATATGTATCGTGCTAATATCATATTGGGCGTCGTATTATGTATTCGTGCAAGACATTAGGAGTCCACTGTACATCGTTGAATTCGTGTGGTTCTTACTTTTAAACATTTAACATTCAATCCCAATAAATTGGGCCTCATTGGCCAACGTTTTGCCGTGAGTGTGGACGAAAGTTTTTGTCAACGATCAGTACAAATTGATCGATCAAGCAAATAAAAACATAAATAAAGCCATATACTTACGAAGTTGCGGAGGGAGATAAAAGACAAGTTGAGTTTGGTCCTGCTTAGAAATGAAAAACTCCAATTTCAAAAACCTTCTCTTCAATACAGTAACGTGTACAACTCAATTGACAATCCAATTGAAATTTAGACAATGTCATTTTCGTCTTGATAATTTTTTTTGTCTATTTGATAGTGTGTAAAAATAATTTTTATGGTGGGTAATTTTGATAAGTTAAAAAACATGACAAAACTTTATTTTTTTTTAAGACTTTGCATGGTTCAATATCTTTTTTTTAGCCATTTTGCATGCGAAGTTACAACATGATTTAATGAAAAAGTTATAAAACTTCACTGGAATTCAAAATTAATGGTAATAATTTACTTGTATTGGTAATCTCATTAATCTAAGTGAATCACACTAATTAATTTTAAATTCGAGAAAAGTTTCTTAGTTCAAAATCAAGCATAGAATTTTTACATATGAAAAGATAATATTATATACAGTTAATTTTTACCAAAGAAAACATCTTTTTCATTGAAAGGATATATATATATATATATATATATATATATATAAGTGAATCACAGCAATTAATTTTAAATTCAAGAAAAGTTTCTTAGTTCAAAATAATTTTTACATATGAAAAGATAATATTATATACAGTTAATTTTTACTAAAGAAAACATCTTTTTCATTGAAAGGATATATATATATATATATAGTGAGTTTCTAATAAGGGATTTTTCATTTTGCTAAAATGAGAACCTTCCATTTCTTAATTAAATATTGATGATCGGAATCGTTCAATGTGTTTAAAATATGTTTTTAAGGATACTCGCAAGAAATCAGCTCAAAATATTACCGGGAATGACTTGATTAAAGCAATTTTTCATAAAACTGTTCCTGTCAGTATTTATGAACAACTGTTTTGATCAAACTCTTTCCGATATTTTGTTGAGTTGACTTTTCACGAGTACCTTTAAAAATAAGTTTTAAACAAATTAAACGATACTGATCATTAATATCTGATCAAAAAATAAAAAATTCTTATTTTAATAAGATAAAAGATTCTTCAATAGAAACTTATAAAAATACAAACTTATAGAGAGAGAGAGAGAGAGAGAAAGAGAGGCGAAAAGACAAACAACAAGACCTATAATTATAAACAAAAAAAGTGTAAAAGCCAATTACCAAAAAAATACACCTTTTTCACTAACAAATGAGGAAATAAAACATAATTTCAGTGGTCGGACAGTACTGAAAGGATGAATCAGATGTGTGTGTGTGTGTGTGTGTGAGAGAGAGAGAGAGAGAGAGAGATAGAGAGAGAGAGAGAGTCTTTATTTCTGAGTAAAGTGGAAATATAGTATAGTTTAACATCCGAAATTGGGTTGTCCGTTTCTTTACCATCTTCCTTCTGGTAGAGGCCAGAGCACGCGTGGCTTCAAAGTTAGCGGTTGCTCCAACTGGGTTTTGTCAGATAATTGGCGTTGTTTTGGCAGCAGAATCTGCACTGTGCTATAAACTTGCCATTTTTTATTTGTTGCGGAGAAGCTGGTTTAGTTTTCCTCTGGAGTAACCTCCTTTCAATGGCATTCCTCTCCACATCTGTGAGTATTCTCTCTCTCTCTCTCTCTCTCTCTCTCTTCCCTTGTCCTTCTATGATCTGGGTGTCTCCTATTTTCTTGAGAGGGTGTCCGTTCACTTTATCAGTTGCAATATCTGATCTGTGAGTTTAAACCGTATGTTGATAGTATTTTCGTTCCGATGTTTTGTTTTCTTGGGTTTTCTACGTTCTTGTGCAAATAACTTCACAAGTTCTGTTCTACTTCAAAATTTCCAAGTAATCTGAAGCTAATTAATCCTTTTTCTTGGCCTATCATACGTAGATTGTTTGCTTGTTTCATATCCTCGCAAAGTGCTAAAAATCCTAATTTTGTTCATGAATTTGCTAAATTCAATTTTTCTTTTGCGGAAATGCATCTGTTAAAGTTATGGTTTGGGGTATTGTATGTTGAGTTAATAGATCTTGAGCCTTTGTTGGTGTTTGGAGCTGCTTCGCCTGTCTATCCTTGATTACCTTCGGCTATGAGGAAATAATGCTAGTTTTGACGGTGGTAAGTGGTGATTATGGTAAATTATTTGTTGGTCTTAATGGTTATCTGCTTCAAACAAATCGACCAAGAGGGTATTGCGGGTTCGGTGTACCTTGCATGTAGGGATGACCCTCTTGTTGGTTTCTCTGTGATTTCAATAGGGTTGAGTATATTGTTCTAAATGTGTCTGTTTGCCTACTCCAAGTAGTTGGAATAAGGATTTGATTTAAGGTTTTGACTTAAGTCTCTCTCTCTCTTTCCCCCCTACACCAGATTTAAAAGTAATTATTTGGCCTCGTGAAGCATTCAACTCAAAATCAGTTGGCAATCAGTGGAGAGGCTGCCCAAGTTCATCGAGTAATTTTGGAGTCAATACTTGATCAATAGGACAAGCTCTAACAATCTCTGCATGGGCATGTGGAGATGTAAATAAGGAATCCATAACATGGGGATCACTGGATCACAGAGTGGCAATCAATTAAGAGAGTTTTGCCCAAAAGACTACGAAAGTCTAGCTCTGATGCAATGTTAAAGTATAGAATTTGAAATCAAAGGGCAATGAGTAAAGAGGTCGTCCAATTTTATATACTAGTTTTGGTGGTAATAATAGATAATTGTGGTACAAGCTCTAACATCGCGTATTCCCATCCATATATACTAAGACAGATTCAATTTCAATTAATTTTTCACCGACTGTGTTAAATTTTCTCAATGACTTTTCGGAAGGATACGTGGTTTAAACAGCTACTAGGTTAAACACAGGACCTCCCAAAGGCTAATAACTCTAGTTTGCTGATCTTTCACGTATTAAAATGAGATCTTTTGAAGAGATGACATGCACGGAACTCATGCAACTAGGGTCTCATGCAACATCTTGCAAGAGTTGAATGCTTTAACTTTGTCATATGGTTGTGTGGGTATGGAAGGCAATCTTAGTTACTTGGTTTCAGACGATAACTTGAAACTTTAAAAAAACACAGCTACTGCCTATTTCAGGTTTACCATTTGCAGAAATATTGCAATTTTAGATTTCAATCATATCGTTACCTGCATGTCCTGATGAAGCATACTGGTAACAGAAACTAATAATTAGAGTAGCCAACCAGAAATGCTGGCTATCTGTATTTAAATCAAACACGGGAGCAATAATAGTGGCCTCCCACTTTTCAATTACATTGTCTCTGGGAGTTGGCTCTTTCATGTTTTTAGTTCCTGTGATTTTTGTGCTTACACTATTGCTAGTGTTCCCGGAATTTCTCCAACAGTCGAGAAGCATGTCAAATTCAACTTCCTCCAGTCTTAGCATAGTTATCTCTTTTAACCTTTTAGGTGACTGGAGGTGACTGAAGAATGGCTGGAGAAAGGGCATGGTGGGAATTGGCTTATCTTATGCTACCTTCCTCAGTCGGAATTGGCTTATGGTAAAGAGAGTTTGCAGAGGTCAACCAGTATCAGGTAGGTAATGGTAGATATGTCTACCATCTTCTGCTTATATTAACGTAGTGTTTTGCTTCTCCTATTGACTCTGTGCTACCTTTCTCATTTGGGAAACTTGTTAAGATACTTATGAGCACATGATGCACTTGAAATTCGTCTGTTACATGACATGTTAGCATTTATGTCATCATAAATTACTTCATAGATGTTTTAACTTATTATCTTTTGGAACAAATAGACCTAAGTTTACCAATTAAGTAGGGAGGTGGATGAGAAAATGCCCAAGGACACGCTGCCATTTTCTAGGCCAGACCTTTAGCTTAATGAACAAAATGGCTACTCTCAAACTTGACTGCTAGATAATGACATTGTCAGCACAAAGTACCCTTATTATGTCTGCAGAAAAGCTCCCGTAAAACCATTTTTGTCATAGTCGAGGAATTCACCAACCAACTCGAAGCCTCGTCCACGGATGCCAAGAAAACCAAAGTCAAGCAGCTTATGATGGAATCATGCTTGTCTTGTTGAGTGAGGTTGAAACTTTGTTTCCTTCGGCTTATGGTAAGATCAAGAAAGTTAGAAAGCTAAATTAACGGTAATGAACAGGCTTATCTATCTTCCTGAAGCTGGCATTTTCCAATGTAATGGTTTTTGCCCACTCACTTATAGGGGTACAAGGGGCTTGACTATATTTTACTTTCTGTAAACTTATTGATTATGCTATTTCAATAGTAGCTTAATCCACAAAATGGCTACGCTCAGACTTAACCACTAGATAATGACATTGTCAGCCAAAAAATACCCTTATTATGTCTTCAGAAAAACTCCCGTAAAACCGTCATAGTTGAGGAATTCACCAACCAACTCAAAGCTCCAATTTCGTCAAAGGAACCAAAATAAATAATCTGTGAAAGTACTATGGAAACCGAGCAATGTGTGGACTTGGTTTAGTTACCAACATTTGTCTCTTGGTCTTTGGTTATGCTTCTTGCATTTGTACACTTCAACGTATGCAACAGAAAAAAATAGCGATCTTCCTGCGCACTCAAGAAATTTTTTGCAGTTACAACAGTCACCTATTGATGAAATTTGATGTTTTTCTTTTTTCTATTGTGGGATCTTGTTGCTCCATTGCCTTTCAGGTAAGACTAATCCCGCCGGGTGAAGGATGTAGTGTATTGATAGACACGTGGTAGGGATAATATGACAATCTATTGTATTGTTTCTGGGGGAAAGATTGGAGATTGATGCAAATGTATGGAATAGGGGCAAAAGCCTAGAATGTGTTATAAGGTAGTTTTTTTCAGTTAGGTTTTGTTTGGCATTTTGTTACTGTCGTGGTTTACAGAAGAGTCCTACTATTGTTAATGTAATGCCATGGAGAATTAAGATCTCTCTCTCTCTCTCGTAATGCCATGGAGAATTAAGATCTCTCTCTCTCTCTCTCTCTCTCACACACACACACACACACACAAATGCGTGCGCGCTCACGCACTCTCATGTTTCTTTTATGCTTCCTTCGTCACTGTGATTTCTTTACACTCTACATTTTACGTACTTAGATTTGCCCATGTATAGCAGGTTAAAAGTGGCCTTGAGTGACTGGCGATCTCACGATTTGACTAAACATGAAATTTAGATCAACAAAAGGATGGAAACCAAAAGTGCCTTTCTATCTAAGAAGCAAATCAGCCAAGAATTTCTGCATATTTCCAAGAGTCGAACCAGATAGTTATGGTCCAGGCAATACACCTGCCAACAACTTCTGCATATTTCCAAGAGTCAATTCAGATAATAGTGATGCAGTCAATACACCAGTATATCTCAATGTTTATGACTTAACACGCGTGAATGGCTATGTTTATTGGGCTGGATTTGGCATCTTTCACTCTGGTGTAGAAGGTGAAGTCACCGTTTGAACTTTTGTGTTTCCTGTTTTTTGATCAATACTTTAATTACATCTATTGTTTTTTTGGTCATTCTTAGCTTCTTTTGGTTGTTCATCTGGTTTTCTATGTTTATGTCTTTTAACCCTGCACAAGGTTTTGCTGTATTATCAATAAGAGTCTAGGAACACACCTCTCTTGCACAAATGTGTTCAGAACCGTTCGATACATGTGCGGCCCTCCAAAATAATGTGGGTCCAGCTTGCATCGGACAGTTCCGGACACATATGTGCACGAGAGCCGTGTTCTTAGACTGCTCATTATCAATTTCCCATTGAACAGGCACAAGTTGTCTTTATTGTGGATATTGGACTACTTTGCCTGTATTTGTAGCTTTGGAAACGATGTACAAAACTTAATCAGGAAGATAACCCGAGAGATTCTTTTCAGCCTCTAATGTGGATCTTGAATCAGAGTTCCATATGAATATCTGCTTATAGCTTGAGAGACTTGAACAGAGAAGGAATGGACTTTGGTTCACAAGAAATTTGTGACACCTATCGTGTTTATTTCAGAAATTCACCTTTTTACGTTGCATCTTTCAGTTGTTTCCTACATGCATTCCCTTGAAAAATGATGAGAAAAGGAGAAGCAATACAATTGACAGCATCTAACTTTGTGGGTTTTATATTCTGGCACGTGCGCTGGTGCCTCTTGCGGTCCTTCTGTTATCACGTGGTAGAACGGTGGGCATCAAATAGGCGTTACTCCAGAAATCAAGAACGAAGTACGAAGTGTTGTCCCCTTGCAAAAGTTAGATAGGAAGTCCTCTTGCATCCAGTCAATTGATTCCGTGCAAACATCAGATTTTCATTGTTAAAGAACGATTTTGTTATAGATTTCCTTAAGTATTCAGATGAAGCATATGTTCTCTGTTACCATTCATGCATGTTTCAGTTCACGGAGCAGAATATGCCTTTGGAGCTCATGACTCTCCATCCAGTGGTGTCTTTGAAGTTGAACCTCGGGGATGTCCAGGCTTCAAGTTTAGGAAGTCTATTCTCATTGGCACTACATGCTTGGATGCAATCCAGGTTAGGAGGTTCATGGAGCGCCACTCTTCAAACTACTATGGCAATACCTATCACTTGATTGTCAAGAACTGCAACCATTTTTGCAAGGACATTTGTTACAAGCTGACAGGGAAACTGATACCCAAATGGGTAAATCGCCTGGCCGAAATAGGTACACTTTCTTTATCAATCCTTTAAAAGATTACTTTTGTATTTATGAAAAAGACTTTTCCTATTAAATTGTGCTAGAAACTTATCCAAGTTAGTGTATAATAAGTGCAAGAAATGGATTGTGCAAGATGCTAATTTGTTTTGAAAAGTCGAAACAAGTAACTTTTCCAGAGAACTTCACGGTTTAAACGTAAGTGGATAGAACAGCTGCTTAGCTTCTCACAGGCATTTGCTTCAAAGGGGCTTGTTGGCCCCTTCTTAGCTATTGATGCCTGCTATGCTTTAAGTTGAAGATTCCATGGCCCGTAGCTTACAACATCACATAAGAAGGGCCTATAGCTCGATACAATTTAAGGCCGGTTGCTTACTTGCATACGAAGAAAAGGGCAGAAGGATTCAGCCATTTGCATCCCTCATCTTGCTCTACCTCTAAACCAAAATCTGTTTGTGTGTTTGTGGCTGCATTTTTCTTAAGGAACCCTTTCCTTTTCCCTTAGTTAATCTTTGCTCAGATTTCTTCTCCCCATGGCCATCAGTGAGAGGGAAAAAGGGGGTGGGAATGAGGCTGAAGGTCATTTTCGTTGGGATTATGGATACTAATACAACACCTTCGTAGGATTTTCTTTGTAATATGAGTAAAAACCAAATCGTTGCTCGAGTACAATGACACATAAAGTTAATGTATTTTACAAGTGTTTTCGTTTGTGTATTGTATCTTGCTAGGTTCAACATTTAACTGTGTACTACCTGAATCGATGAAAGCTAATCTTGTGCAACCTGATCCAAGTTGCGATGATACTGAGAAGAGAAAGCTAAGAAGCGCCTTCAGTTGTCTGTCATCTATCTCAACCCGGCACATGCAGTTGTCGACCTCTTCCTTATTTCTACGGTCACCCTTGAAAGGCTGCACAGCTCCACAGGATTTAACAAAGTCTGAAAGTGGCTTCCTTAATGAAAGGTAAGGGGATGAAGATGACCCTTTGAAATTCTTTTTCTTGGAAATTCTTCGTCTCAAATGAGCTCTTGAAAGTTTCTCATCGTAGCTGTATCGGATGTGTTACTAGGTGACATGCCAATATTCTTGTTCTTTCTCCAAAGCCTCCGAATATGAGGTATCATGTTGGATACATCCAAGGGGGCTATATATAAGCTGTTCGGTTGATATTCTTACGGTCTGAATTTAAGATGCATCAAATATATAATCTTACAAAATACGAGCTATACAATGCCATGAAAAGTGCGGTATTATCAATCTTACTGTCGTTAGTTTGATGAAATTGCGTATCTTATCCCATCATTATTAATCCTGTCAAACAAACATGACTCCAGTTCAGTAGTAATGATTACTAACGCTATGTTGTGCTGTGAAAATCTTCTTATGCGAGTTAGCTCTTAACAAAAAAAAAAAACTAGCCCACATGGTGAGCATGAAACAGTGTTTTTGCAAAACACTGATCAAGTCAGACTCGGAGATTGCTGTGACATTTGATCAACGAAGCCCCTCAAAAGTTTTCAATATGGGGTCAGGTTGAGGAATTCAGAATAATGTTTCTGGCAGTTTTATTGGCCATACCCTTCGTAAGGGAATCGGATAGCGCAGACGCTAGCCGGGGATCTCGCTGGAGGGGCCTTTGCTATGGTAGCAGCCCCTAGCTACTTGTTTAAATGATGAACAACCTCCTCAGCAAGACAACTCTAAAAGGCTAAAAAGTCGAGAGTAAAAAAGAAAAGAATATACAGAACTGCAATACAATTTCAATGGAAACAGGCAACGCACAATCAAAACTCAAGGCCAAATCGGCCAGTTTGATACTCTCTTAAACAATGCGCAGGCTTCCAGTGTTTTTATGCAGTGTTTTTATGGAGAATATGAAAGAGAGAGAGAGAGAGAGAGAGAGAGAGAGAGAGAGAGAGAGAGAGAGAGAGAGAGAGCCCCCAACAAAAGGAGTTCATGGGACTGGGTCCATTACAAGGAGAACTGACTGACCGGTGATCCCGAACTCTTCACCATGAACTTTTGATTCTGCAAGCACAGCCTCTGGGAAATTCATCAGATACCAGAAGTACATCTTGTGGAGGAATGAAATCAGGAGGTAGAGGGTCAAGTGGAAGAGATCCCATCAGATACCATAGGCAAACCAGAAGTATATCTTGTGGAGGAATGAAATCAGGAGGTAGACGTCAAGTGGAAGAGATCCCACCCAAAAGGATGGATCCTTAAAATACATCAATGGTTAAACTGCAGCAACAGCTAGTGGCAGTTACCCGAGCCACACTGAATAGATCAGCTTTCTCCATTAACCCAAAAGCAACTGCAGAAACATCAGGAGTCCAGCTTTGCGAAAAATGCAACCAATCTCTGAAGCAATCTAAAATCTAGAGAGACATTTTCCATTACACCGATACAAGTATAGTGGCCATTCAAGAGGAAATTCCTATGGAATAATTGCACATTTCTGTTCGAAGTAGTAGAATTATAAGACTATACAGATGACGAATCCGAATTAGTGTTGGGAAAAGAAACCTGCAGGAACACGAAAGAGATATTTCAGATTAACAGATGCACATTCCTTCAAAATGGGTTCTAATGCATTAAATAATTGAGTGTATTAATTTGAGAAAGGAGAGAGACAGCTCTTCATTTATTCGTTAAGGTTTAGAACATTACAAGAGTTTAACAGCAAACCAATCTTTCCCTAGTTTCAGAACATATAGGGATAACCATCCCTCTCTCCGTATATTCAAAAGAAAAAACCAAGTGCACTAAGAAGCCAAACTGGACCTAGATATCTTTTGAGAGCGAGCCCATGATACTATCAATCGTCTTTCTGATGCAAAACACTAGGCAGGCGATTATTACCGTTGAGAGCAGCATGGTATATTCTTTTCTCTGCCAAACCAATATCTGACATTGTAAGATTACCCTGCAAACAAAACATACCAGCAAATGAAATTTGTTGACATGATATATAATTGATTGACATGGTTTTAAAGTACCAAATATGAAACTCACATCAGCAGTTTGTGATTTCTGCCGTCATTCAATTGAGACGTTCTATTCAAGTAACTTTTTTTTGCTTTAGGTTGGAATAGCTTGTTTCTGGGAAAGTGCCTCCCTTAATGACTTGGATGAACCTCTGGTGGTCAACCAGACCGCTGGAGCAGAGATTCTATAGATGAGCCAAACGGTGCCAAGATTGGACTGGAGGATGCCTAAATGCCTTGGCTTTTACCCAAAGCAAGGGGACCACATAAGGTTGCCTTCGCACTCAGTATCCAATCTTCTAGGAGGAACACGTGAATGTGTTAGTGGCTCATGTGTCACCTCATATTTCCTTGCGGTCTTTTATTGAATGGTCTCCAAGCTGTATCTTGTGAAAATTGGAAAAGTTTCTCTATTGGATGTCAATTGTCTCATCAGCTTGGCATTGGGATAAGGTAGATAAATTTAAAAGATGACTCTCTCATTCAAGCTTTTCTAAAGCCTAGCTTCCAAACTTTTGCCTGAAGTTACGCCTAAAAACATACTCAGATGCTCCATTAAGATTCAAATAAACCTACAACTCTACTTTTTTAACGCCATTACGCAGCCACAGTGTGAAGCAGGAACATACGTGACTATATTGATTTGAACGAATCTCATTTTAATAAACTAGAGGGAAAGGGATACCTCACGAGCCATCAACCTTCGGACATTATCAGCATAAAGTTTTGGATCATCCTTTTCTTGCTGTGAAGGGTAGTAGACAGGTAACCACGTAACCTCAAGATAGTTTACAAATTGACAGAGAAGAAAAACAAAATGGCGCACCTACAAAAGAGATATATATAGACACCGTTAGTGAAATCCAAAGACAAAACAATGATGTCATAGACTTTACAATACCAAGGGTTAAAATAAAGCACAAACAAACATAAGCATGACCGCATGATCACTAACAACTTCTTACTTGGTTTCAGAGAACTCTTAATACAAAATAAATAAGCTCAGCCTCTATTGTCTGGATTTTGTGGAGGTCAAACTAATTTGTACTGCTAAGGAAATTACTCACCCCAGATATGGTGTCCCAGGCAGGACTAAATCTCTGGTATGGATATCTCACAATCACAGGACGCACAGGAGCTTTAGAAAGAAAAGCACCAGTCTTAAAGGGAAGGATGAAGTTGCCATTTGTAGTTGTGCCTTCTGCAGAAACCAGAAAGCCGATTAACAAGTAAAACACTACGGACAAGTATGGGAAGGATACGGCTATCCAATCTAGCTGCAACCACTGAATTCCAGAGTACCAGAAAAACAGCAAAAAAAAAAAAAGTATTGTGTCCATTGCTTTAAATCAAATACCTAAAGCTACTTAAAGAAACACACTAATCTGCTGGATATTTACAAAGATGACAATGCATGCACATGTAAATCATAAACTTTAGCGCAACTTTACAGATTATACATCAAGAGGACTAAAGATTACATGATCCTAATGTTGATGAGAGAAACCAAATGTTTTGAAACAAAGATACGAAAGAAATAATGACAGGTAAAAGCTACACCTAGTGATACAAGTTATGTCACACTGGGCAAAATTAATTCATTTAACTTCCATGAGACTCACAAATATTACCGATCAACATAAGGAACTAGATCACTCAGACAATAGCTACTAGATACATCACGAACTAGATTGGTCTAACAATCACTACTAGATAGTAGATACATGTGGAACTTGACTGGTCTGACAATTTATAGTTTTTATATGCCACCAGAGAAGCAAGTAAAAGTGAACTCTTTCTACCAACAAGACATGACTTAACTGTACAGAATATATTCCTTGGAACTTTATGTGACTAGTATCTGCTAATAATTATGATGTCCTCACAATAAAATAGAACGAATAGTCAGATCAGTCTCAAGTTAGGAAAATACATGAAGTTATTGGAAGGCAATGCATTATAAAAACAAGGCATCATAAAGACACCAGTATTGATTGAATCGGAGACTAACCTGGGAAAAGCATCATCATTGGAGCGGACTTATTCTGATGAGCTTCTCTAATTCGTTCATTGACAATGCCTGCGAGAAACAATAGGGTCAAAGCATCTGCATCAGACAGTTAAATTCCTATTGCAATAAAAGGAAACACAACTGATTCTTGGGTTGTTAAGAAGGAACAGAAAACAGCACCATAATGAGGCATTATCTGCGTATTGTTTAGGATCCATCCCATCATGAGCACTAAAAGATAGTGTCTGATTTCCATCACACCAAAAAGTGGAGAAAAATGTAAAAGATTGTATAATAGACTCTGTAAGAAGAAAACCTGTCTTCATTATTTCATGACAACCATTCCAATACTACGGAATAAAAGCAGCATTTTGTTCGCATATTTTCTCCCCATACATGACGAGTGCAGAAGTCCCTTTCTAATTAAGACATGGCCCACACCACCAATCAGCCCCTCCGTAAATTTGTAATACACATTCTTCTCACACAGTCAATGGCAGAAAAAGTAACAGAAATTCGGGATGAAAAATAAGAAGCCCCAACATGTAGATCCACTGTACTATATTCTAAAGCACCAGCAAGATATTTACACAACGTAACATCAAACAGATCAACTGACATGAAAACTAATACCATCATTTATTTGCAGATAAGCTGAACTTTTATAGGTGTTACGTGAATCAAGCAAGTCGTATCTTAGCTGCATCAGTGTCTCCTATCTTGAATATTGTGTCAGCATTGCTGTCCAATACTCAGGCACTGAAGCCAAATAACGGTCATTTATTTCTACTTCTGAAAGTGGACTAAAATGCCATTTCTCTATTGTCTAGTACTCCATGTGTGATATAAGAGTAGCAGAGAGTGAATCATTGAACTTGGGCTTTAATCCCAACTCTTTCTTTGGACATCCACTCAGGCATGAAACTATCATGGCAGATAGGAATATAGAAAGGAACATAACAGTACATGTCAAGGAAGGTATTATATTTGTTCAATCCGTAGTAAACATTCAAATTAGCAATGCACAGAGATCTATGTACCAGAAACACCCTTGAAATCAGATGACTTCGACTCCCGCTGGACATAAACACAACCAAGGCACTTGCTGTAGAAAGAAATAAAGGGCAACCAAAGGAATAAATGTCAGAAAGCGCATGACAAGGAGAAAACTAATTACATGATAGCATAGATGACATATCATTCTAGGAAGATCAAAAACCAAAACAAAAATAAAGGAGAGCTTGACTAGAATTTAATCTATTAAGAATTGAAATAAATCTCTCTTAACATTAACCGGAATGATACACAGGTGCCAGGAAATAAACATCTTTATTCATTGATATTGCACTTCCATGGATGAAATTCTACGTATTATAACTGCATGGAACGCTCATTCAATTAAGTGGAAATAGCTAAAGAACCAGGATTTGGACAAATTAGTAGGAGAATCAAAGCCTTGAACAAAACACCCCCCCAACACACACCCCTCTCCTCCCCTCTTTCTGTAAACCACGGCAACTAGCATTAGATAAGAAATCCCAATACATATCAATTCTATAATTGGACCATGGAAGCATGGATTAGGATAAAGAGTGCTGCCTTCAAGACATCTGCATGAATTCCAAATTATCACTTGACATTATTTTGTTCAAGAAAAACTTCAACTTAGTGGAGTAAAGCGAACAGAGATGTTTTGCAAGAGTTTCCCACTTTGATAGAGGAAAGAAAAAAAATCCACCAAGTGCGGCACCAACTCACAGACGCATTGGAAAACTGGTATATTTACCTCAGTACAATAAGCTCAAAGAAATACAAAACGAAATATATTAGGCTAACCAACCTGATGAGACCAATTAGAGGAAGTCTAGCCACTGATCTCTTCAGCCAAAAAATGAAGGAGTAAGATCACAGAAGTGCGTCAGTGCCAAAATTGCAGGTTTCGGAATAAAAGTACGCAAATAGTATGACAACAAATTATATAATTCAGCAAGCTGATGCACCTTAGCAACAAAGCTTGGAAAGGAGGAAGACATATGGTATAATATATCCAAATGCGATACGTGGTTAGATACGATAGCCCCAGGCCTTCCCGGTTCTTCAGATTGATCTTTGCAATCAGCCTGATCAATTGGGAAGAAGAAAAGGGCACAGTAAACAAGGAGTCAAATTCAGCATACTGCCCTATTACTTCTACAAAGAAAATACTTAGGTTTCCTCTCATTAATGACAGACCCATTAATTTTCAGAGGGAGCAATATTATGTCGAAGTGAATGAGTTCAGATTGGGTAAGATTAAAAAGTTTAACCACCAATATGTACCTCATTATTGAATTTTCCGTCTTCTACTGGATTTCGATAGGTTTCATTTATCCAATAAAACCCTAAAACGAAAAGCATCGCCCTGGATATTAACTTCCCGGACTGAACAATGACGGCCCTCCTCCAGCCGCCCATATGAGCGTAATCCTCCTGCTCGTCCTCCCTATTCGGCGCCAAGAACAGGGTACAAACCCTACATATCAAGTAATACAACACCAGTATAGTCATCGCCAGGGCCACGCGAATCGGTACTAAAGTCAGAAACGCGATTCCGAGCAATAACTTCTCCGTCCACGGCAGCTCGCCGCGGCCCATGGTGCCGTACACATCATTTCGGACGTAGGCGGCGTACTTCTTCTCGAGCTCCTCGATGGTCGCGGCGGAGACTGGCGGTTGCGGGATGGCGGAAGATGCGGCTGGATAGTCGGGTTTGAGGAGGGGGCGGTCGTCTTTGGTGGACCCCTCATCCATTGGGTCGGGTTGTCGGGAATCGGACACGGATTTGGGATTCAGGTCTGTGAGTTCGGACTCCATTGCTGAACTAGTGTACTAAATTGGGGGTTTGATGTTATCGATCGCCATTGTCGAGTCTCTCAATCAATCCATTTGAGAAGACGGAATCTTAGTTGGTGGTTTGTAGATCTGGTTAACAATCGTCATCGTTGTGGATGGATGCGCCCGTGAATCGTTGAGAATACGCTGACCGTTGGATAAGGGTATAAGTGTATGCGGATTCACTGTAAGATTTGTAGGCTTCGACTTGTCAACTGTTTGATTTGACACTTGACTTTTGATATAGAGATAAGCTTGATACAAAGAGCCATGTCGGGGACAGCAGATCCCAATCCGGAATGACCTAGAAAGTTGGTAATGATATTACACGTTAAAAACTGGATAAACTCAAAACTTTATTTTTGCAAATAGTTTATACTAAAATTCCAAAAAAATTACTCCTCCTGGGGCCCACTCCTTGTTAATTCAATTATCCCCTTATGTATCTCTCACCCGAAGCGATTCCGGATTGTTCCGTGTTCAAGTTTAACAAAGTCTTATCTGTATTTAACGATCGAAAAGCTACGATAAAGTCTCGAGAGAAAAGTCTCCTGTGGTGATTAGTTTATGAGCACACGAACTAAAGTTTCAGTATAGAAGTATAAGAGAACTCGAAAAAATTGAATTGACCAGAAAAAAAAAATGGTTTGGTCGGTCCAAAAAATTATCCGGTAGGTTTCAATTTTCACAAATTTATTTTTCGATTTATTAGTTCGGTTTTGATTTTTGCATTTTCCTAAAAACTCCAACCAAACCGAACTGATGTTGTATAATCGGCCCAAAAATATACCCCTACGTCCTAACTAAAGATTTTTAATGGGCTAAAAAATGTCCCTAACTAAACATTTTTAATGTCATCAAAATATGCCCCTAACTAAACAATTTTAATAGGCCTAAAATATTATTTATGGGCCTAAAAAACAAATCTATTTTTTATGATACGTGGTCCAAAAACTTGAAAAATTCAAAAACTCAAAAAAAAAAAAAAACCAAAC
>JABCMJ010014130.1:0-17239 GCA_014822125.1 Arbutus unedo | reverse complement strand
AGGGGAGGGAGAAAGGTGGTGAAAAAGGGAGAGAGTTAATGTGTAAAGAAGAAGAAGGAAGAGAAAGGGAATTTTAATCTGAACCATTGATTTTAACGATCAAGATGGAACATTTTTTGATATGTTTGTATGTGTCTCTTTCATGTGTATAAATGTACCGAATGTATATATGTAAGCATATATGCACGTGGATATATATAATGTATGTCTATGGTATAGCGAAATGTACATGCCACAAGTATACGTAAATATATGCGATCAACGGATTATAGTTATAAATAAAATTGGATAGATAAAATTGGATAGTTGACGCACGGTAAATATTTGGAATAAAAATTTATAATGCGAATGGAAAAAAATTATGCATGAAAAAATAATTGAAGACGTGGAGATAAATTCTTAATGTGCCGAAATTTCAAATGTGTGCAATTTATATTAATTGTTTAAGACATTTAATATTTTCGAAAATTCGGATTCTTACATAAATTGAATGAATTGGTTTAGTGTTAAAATTAAGCAAAAGTAATTTAATCAAATTGAACCAATTTGCCTCCTATGTGTTGTGCATTGTTGAAGTTCGCTGATCATTTGTGGTGGAAGAATGCCTCAAGCTAGTGTGTGTACCTTATCAATCGGGTACCTGTCGGAGCGATCAAGAATCTAGCCCACAACACTGCGAGGTAATTTTCTCTCTCTCTCTCTCTCTCTCTCTCTCTCAAATTAAGTAGTTCTAGTTGTTTTGGCATCTACTATGAAGTGTGTGTACGGCTTCAGCCTTGTCTCTCCCTTAGGCTACATCCCTTCACAAAGGGTAAAATCAAGGAAAGGGCAGTGCCTAAAACAAGTGAATCAATGGGTTCTGCAGTTCAATTCCAAAGTGCAGAAATTAATAGCATGATTAAACCGACACCTGAGGTTCAACTGTATATGTAGGGTTCTTTATCAGATGTATTGGTCACTAAAATTGTAATTTCTAAGTTGGACCTTTATCAAGTGTATATGTAGGGTTCAAATTTGGTGTCGTAAGTTCAACTAATTTTCATGTCTCAAATTTGGTGTCAGACACTCACCAAGCAAGCAAGAAGAGTTTTGATTCCCCTCTTCTTCTTTTTTATTGTCGTATTTGGAGCACCAAATTGTAAATCATGATTTTTAAGTTGAATGATTTTTTAGAGCAGGCCATCATATTACAAGACCCCTTATTCTAATTTAGTTAATATTTTGTTGCTTGCTTAGAAGTGAAAACGATGAATTGAAGTGGCTGGGTCTGATTTGCCAATTAGCATCACAGCCTAAAGATAGGAGATATATTAGTCTTTATGGTCAATGATGTAGTGGAATGCTACTTTTTTCATCTAATGTGTGAAAGTACTGGGATGTTTTATTTTAATCCATTTTATGAATAAAACTTACATCGGTTTATAAAATAACCTCAAAAGAGATTAGTCATAAAATTATATTCAAACAATAGTTTTGGATATAAACTTATATCGAAACTGGTCTAAACCGATTGAAACCGGACCAGTGTAGTTTCGGTTTACAAATTTTCGAAATCGAAAAATTGGTTCAGTCTCATAAATTTCATCAAACAAGATCGAACTAGACCAGTTACACCCCTAATCACGACGTTCTTATGACAACGGACACCATGATATGATTATGTTCACAAATTAGAAAAATTTACTTACCACGTATCATAATATTATCATATAAAATTGACATATTAAATAATAAAATTTAAATATATTTTAAATATAACTAACAAATCAAAATATTTTATTTACATGCATTTTTTTGTATAAACAAGTCATTTGTAATAAAATTATCCACTGCAAAGGAAATAAGGTCAAATAACTTATCTTTGGCTTAACAACCCTCCTAATTCACTTGTATAAGCCACCAACCAAATCATGTATCAGATAGTTATTTCCCTCTTATTATAGAACTCAAAGAAATATTTTCTTATTTAATACTAATATTTAATCCCTTCTTTTATTTAACACCTCATCGCATGTAACACCCAAAAGATAAAGACTTCATTCAAAATGGCCGTTAGGGTCTTAAGATAATTTAGCACAAACGAGTGGGCTTTTTTTCCCTTCAAAAATCTAAAAAACACCGGTCAAATTGGACGAAAGTCTAAGCAAATCTAAAACCCTTTTTGAGAGACCAGAATTTGAGTATATTTGGAGCATTTTGTTAATAGTTGAAGTGGTTAAAATTCAAAGATAAAGGCTCAAATTACATGTTTTGTGACAGTTTGACAAGTTCTTGTTGTTCTTCAAATTTGCATTGAGATGGTTAAGTTTAATTGTCATTTTACATCTAAATAAATCTTGGAAAACGACAAAGAACCAATTGCTCCACCTTTTGCAAATACAGTTTGTTGGTTTCTATCATTAGAGAGAAACTATTTTGATTTGTTTGTTCAATTTCGACATAAGTATCTCTTTAAAAATATTTATATTGAATAATATATAGTGTTTTAAATGATTATGAAAATATTATCTAAAGAACTAAAAAATATAAATTATTGTTTAAAAGGTCTGAAGTAATAAAAGTGGACACAGAAATCAGAATAAATATAGTAATAAATATACATACCTTCATATATAAGGTCTTGCCTAACAAAACCGAGAGTGTTATTTGGTGATTGGTGCTCCCAATGACTACCAACCGTCTCTTTAAATGACTAGCTATTTTATTTATTTTTAATTTGACTCATTACATATAATGAGTCTTTCTCGCTCAGTATTTAGATTTTTCAGCGTATTCATCCCTCTCCCACCAAACTTTTCACGCCAATGCATTATATGACCGTAAAAAAAAAGTCACATTATTGTCACATCATTGAATGTAGATACCACAAGCGCAATATCTTTTTTTTTGGTTTTCTGTTTAAATTAGTTTTATTGAATAGTTAAAATAGAAAACAGTATTGAAATGCATATGTAAAAAAATGGATAAACAAATTGACTAGTACATTTTTTTCTCATTTTCACTAGCTAAATTAACTAGTACTATTAGAGTTGCGCTAACTTAGTAGCTCTAGCTCGTCTATCAATAACAATTACTTTTGGTCTAATGTCCCTTTTCTTATTTTTTTCCTCTTTAGCTGTTATTGTGTTCTCATATTTTTCAAAAAAAAAAAGAGTAGTTGCGAAATAACATCAAACAGTTACTTGGTTTTAATTAATTTAGAGCTAATAAACAAGGCGACGACTTCACCTGCTGTTCGAACTTTAAGTTGGCAGCAGAAAGAAAAATTGATTGTGTAAAGAGTTTAACTTTTGCTCCTATGTTGTTACCTATGGTATAAAAGTTTTCAATCACTTTTGGGAGTCTACCACCTAAGCAAAACAAAATTAAGAAATTAAAACCATGTTTGGACCACCAAAAAAAATTGATTATTTAAAAAAATCGTTGGAACAAATATATATTTTTATATTGAATATTACAATTTTGTTGTTAGTAGTGTCATTCCTAGTATTAAATTCTAGCTCCGCCCCTACAAATAAGCACTATCTTTTTTCTTTTCGGGTTCAAAAAGAATAATCAACAAAAAAATAGTATTAACACTAGTAACATTATCATCAAGAGATTGGATTAGAATTAGATTAATTAAGGACATATTAGTCTTCTTATATAGAGTGCCTTAGAATTAGATTAGAATACTACCTAATAGTGGGTATTATGAATCCCCTATTTTTCCGGATTAGAATACCAAAAGTCTACTAATCCAAACCTTATTTGGTATACCAAACAAAGTATTGGAGACCCTTAGAATTAGTATTCCAATCCTAAGCGTGTAGGGATTTCTCAAACAGGCCCAAAGAGAAAATTACTCATTACTCTTGAGATACTCCTACGTCCAGTACCATACATTCGGTGCCCAAAACCGTCCATCACCACATAATAATTCTCTCATGTCAATGTATGGGGTTGAAGGCCCCACAGTACCCCAAGAGCCCCCTGTAATACTCAGCCCCTCAAGCTAGATTTCCCCGCCAAAATCACAAAATATAGCGATCACGACTTGTCGAGGTATTTATCAAGGTAAAAATAATGGTTTCAGGAATGATTTGGATAAGAGTAAGAGACAAAGGGCAAGAAAATCCATCTCCAAAGGGGATGAGATAGGTAAAGCTTTGTTTGCACAAGACGAGACAAAAACATATATGAAAATAGGTAAGAACAGTCACTATCACCAACACCTGCAAAGAAACCTCCGCACCAAGAGGTAAAAAGCACCTACTATTATATAACCATCAAAACCCTTTTGAATCAAGAGTTGATTCAACACAGCAGATATGAAGTGTGCTTAAAACACGAGTTTCTAATCCATAACAAATTCGGCAACATCAATCGCTCTCCTCCTGTGACTCAAACCTTCCTTTGGGTATGGAATTTAAAACGAGATACAGACAAATGTAAAGTTCCAACAGAATTGTTACGGGAAAACTCAAAACCAACGACTAGAGCTTGGAAATGCATGCTCCCCTGTTTGAAAGTATGAAGTTGACTCCAACATAAGTATCAACTTAAGTTAGCACATGCTTGTATCAGTCTTGCTTCTTATCAGGTTCATCAATTGCAGACAATCTTTCAACGAGGGGAGGATGAGAATAATGGTAAGTAGAATACCAAGGATCTGTGTTCATCGGTGACAAGTTCTCCTCCTGAAAAGCCATTAGCTCAGTTAATCAGTCATTCACACACTAACCAGGGAGTGTAGTTCTACGGGAATTCTGGATCAGTCATAGGAAGAGAATAAAAGTATTTGTCTAGCACAGTAGGCCAAGAAGTACGTGTAAGATGTGCGATAAGGCCTTATTCCAACAGACCTTACTAACGAATTATGATCTAATAGTTTTGAATAAGCGATCCAACTAGGACAGTAGAAAAATCCTGGCTATTAAGGAAACAGACAAGCAGATGAAGAAAATCGTGTTAATGCTAACTCAAGGAGCCAGTTCTGTTTTGCTATCACAGAAGACCTCTGTGACCCCTAACGTAAAAATCTAAACTACAAAAATTATGCTCTCTCCTCAGTGCATTACCATATTTCATATCCAGATAGCCATACAGTTGGTTAGCCACACAAATCTTTAAAGCAACCTCAACATTTGCCTCATCAATCAAGAACAAGAACAAAAAAGACAAGAGTCAGGAGAACCAACACATAACTAAAAGGGTCGTGCACTTGTGGGTAAGATATTTTCACCTTTTATGCCTGCCCCAATGATTAGCTAGTGGGAGATCTAAAGTGCCCACCATTTCCAACTCATAGCAATAGGGATTAGGCCGTCCCTGAGTGTGTGTGTGTGTTTTTTTTTTTTGCCCCCGGGGGGGGGGGGGGGGACCACCCTCAAAAAAGTATCATCATTTTAATTTGGGAAGCTAAAATCTAGTGTCTTGTAAGTTCATATTGTAATAAAATCTCGTCTACAGCAAAAATAACACACAAATTTAAAGATATAATACAAATAAGAATTTAACCAATTGCAGCAAATTGTCTCTTTACCACGACAATCTCCCATTTTTAACTACAAAATTACTAATAAGCTTTTATAAACATCTCTACCAAACACTCTTCAATCAAAATCACTTCGTTATGTACTTCTCACGCAATGATTGGGTTTGGATTTGGATTTGAAAGTTAAATCTGAACATGAATTGGGCCCTTCATTCAGATGCAGCTTGTTCAAAACATTTATATTTCTAGGCATAATATTAAGACTAACAAATTTGAGGGCCCAAAGCCATTGCTTGGTTGGATACCCCCAAGGCCAGCTCTGAATAGCAGCACAGCTCAATAAGAAATGTGTCACCAATGTATCTTAATAGAAGAAAAATCACCTGAAGTTTCACGAGACCAGCTCGGAGTGGAGCACCATAACCAAGCTTCTTAGCAAAAGCATCAGCCTAAATCAACAGAAGCAAAATAACAGAAGTCAGTCCTGCGAAAACAAGGGAAAGAGACGCTAAGACACAAAACTACTATCCCGGTAGGCAAACAATTACCTGAAACTCAAAGGACCGGCTTACGAGATTAAGACCAAAGCTTACAAGATGCTGGAGAGGCGTCACAGTGTGCTGCAACCAAGGAGTTCATACAAAATCATAAACACAGCTTCGGAAGCATCTTTCTATGCTCCAAATGACTATTTTAGAAAGACGGTAAAGATAGCATAGGCAAGGGTACCACAGGATTAATTTGCTGCATCAAGTTCGTCTTGCTTCTAAGAAAGCATGATTAATTGGCTTGGGCAATGTGCGTCTATGAAAACCAGCATACCGAACAAGTTTGTGAAACAAGCCACCAAACAGAATATTTCCAACACGAATTCTAGTTCTAAACATAGCAAGTACATTGAATGTCTTCAATTTGATTACATTTGTTGGTTGCCCCTCCCTTTCTTTTGGCTTTTCATTGACTGTTTTTACTTGTTATAAGAGTAGATGAAAAGAAAGAGGAGGAGAGCAAGAGACAGAGTTGGAAAAGGGGTTTTCTTCCTTTCAAGGTAGAATGTGTCACCTCATAATAGCATTGAAAGGTAGTGTCGAAAATTCTTACATGAATCACCTGACCTGAAATGAGTTAACTACTAGAAATATATCTACATGAATTCCCTGACCTTAAATGACTTAAGCACTAGATCATGATACTGCAGATAATGTCATGCAGGATGACCTAGATGGGGGTAGCTTGATTGTGTTGCTCAATCAGAAATTGGAAAACAAGGGACAATGTGGGGAAGTTAACATTGTGCTGTCATGTATGGAATCATGGGTACAAGTGTTCATACATAGGTCTTCCTCCAAGAGGACAGTGAAGTAAAACAAAAAGAGGATGATGGCCAAGGTAAACATGGATTAGCCTTAAGAAAGGACCTAACATTTCCCTGTACTAGGATATGGATTCTAACAGAGCCAGCTGGAGAAAATGGATCCCAAAGTAATAGGGATGAAAGCTTCTCAGGTTTTGCTCTTGTGGAGGAATTAAGCAAATTGTGGATAGCTGCCTATAAAAGAAGAGAACAGGAAGTTTGGGCAAGATAAGTGTTCAAGTATGACGAGGTGTTCAACTCAAGCATATACTACATCCGTCTATAACATTTAGCACTTGACGTATTAATACCTGAAATATGATGAGCCCAATGAGGACTGGCTGCGTATCAAAGCCAAAACTCTGAAACAGGTCCTTCGAGTTCCTCACAAGAGTGTACCCTCCAAATTGCAAGAACGTGAGAATCTGGAATGCGTACAAAAAATAAAGAGATAAAGTTCAGAACTCAGTGGGAAAGCACCTTCTCAGTCAAAGTTTTCAACAAAACCACCAAAGAGTCCAAAAAGGCCATTAAAAAAAAAAACAAGCTACCCAAAAATAACACTCATACTCAGATGCTAGTCTTTAGAAAACCAAAGCAAGCCAAACTAAGCCTTATGTCCCCCAAACAATCGCAGTGGACTTCATCAATTATTTTTTTTGCAATTATGCTCTGACAACGGCCATATAATAATCCACTAAACGTAAAAATTCATATCCTGTTCTAGGATTATCGGTTTTGGTCCTCCTGGAGGACCAAGAAAGGCTAAAGATACTTGGCTGAAATACGATGTCAACTATGAAATCAAACTTCAGAAGTTATAACATCAAAAATTGGACCATTGATGAAGTAAAAACTCAAGGTAACTTGGTGAGCAGGTACATTGAAAATTAGCATTATGGCAAGGGGGCCAACTTGGCTCAAAAATACAAGTGATCAATAGTAGTCACAGCAGGATAGAGGGACCGCACTGCAACACCATGTGACCTGGATTGGCTCTGACACCATAGGTAACAACCACGGGAACCCACCCAAGGGATAGCATACTATAATTTGGGCTTATTGCACCTACTAATAGACACAAAATTCTGACGGGAAAGGGTCACAATAACAATTGTTGTTGGTAAAAATGCCGTTAATGTACGTGTGTTTGTCACTTTGTCTCTATGTATAAGCACATGAAGTTTAGCCTTGAAAGGACAATGAGTCCTCTTCACGCTAGGGAAAGTCAATTCTCATCTAAATTCATGTCTCAATAGCAACTTAATCCAAATTATGTTATTAGACACTAAGGCAAGAATCCTTGGTAGAAGATCTCCTTTAGAGGACTTTGACAGCTTCTCCACGGAATCAAGAAGGCTATGCCTTCCCTCAGACCATCATCCACTGACATGGCAATACCTCAAGTCCTGAACCCTCCTCCTATATCTTCTAGTGCAGTCCTGATGATTCAATTTTACTTTTACTGAGGAAGGTGGGTCTCATTACCAAAACAAACTTATAGATTATGATAGCTGGGACCTCTTCTTAATTATTTTTACCAAAATTACACAGTACTTGCAGGTTATTGTGAGCAACATAACAAATCATTTACACCACTCAGCTGCTAATGAACCGTTACAACCCTAAAGCATACCTGAACAGCAATGAATGAGTACATCGTGTGGTTGAGTTTCCAATGACCCAATTCATGTGCAATTACCGCAACAACTTCCTCCACATTTTTGCACTGCATAAAATAACACTAAATAAGTCCTACTAAACAAGAAAGGTGGAGAAAGGCAGGAGAAATGAGGGAGGGTTTTTTTTTTTTGCGGGGAGGGGGGGTGGTTTCATGCTACACAATGCAACTCATCTATTCTTTATACAAAAGGACAGCACCAGTTTGGTGTCCCCCAATTTTGTCATTGTGTCTATTTTTTAATTCCTATATTGCCCCTGAAAAATATTCCTAATTACTTTTAAGTTATCTTAATCACCTCATAACCATAAAGGTAAAAATGACAACTTATCTTCTACCAAATACTCCACATAACCGTCCACTATAACCACTATCAAACAAGGTCACAATTCTTCAACTTGCACACACATCGTGCTCCAGCCTCTAGTGCCTATTTAAGACTGAAAACGTGTTATATGTAGGTAACACCAACATACTATCAGAAGATTGTTTTGACCAGCCATAGGCAACACCACCATTTCAAACTGCTGAAAAAAAACACAAAACAAAAATAAAAAGAACCCGACAAGGAGCCTAATAACATCACAACATCAATGGGCTACATGAAAATTCTAATTCAAGAAACCCATGCCTATTTTTCTAGAACTCGGTGGCAGCTCAAAGCCCACTAACTAGACAACACTAACAAAACCATTCAAGCAGTAGCCACATATCTTGACCATTTCTGCTTTTTTTGTCAAAACATCTATGCACATTACTTGCAAGAGCAAAGTGGCTTGTGATCAATTACTAAAAGTACTTAAATCAGCATAGAAATCATATACTAACGGAAGATACTACAAAAAGGAGTGAGGAAAATGAGCAAGGCCTAAAACACGAGGAGCCACAATGTAATGTAAAAGACTATTCACCTCAGGTTTTGCTTGACTTTTACGGGCTCAACAACTGCTCCATATTTCTATGTACTCTTAAAAAATGTCCTTGTTTCTCAAAAACAGGGTTTACACAAAGGAAACAAATTTGGAAATGAGTTGGAAACAGGGGCCAACACAATGGCATAGAATTTTATTGACAAAATAAAAAAGTGGGCATTGGCTTCATCCAGTGGATAATACGCTTGAGAAAGTGAAGAACATAAACAGTACAATGAGAAATCCAGAAGTCATGCAAGTAAGATTCGTTTATGCATCACGTTACTTAAGAGCCAATAAAATAAATTGCATTTTAAATGCAAAAAAGCTGATATATAAACATAACAGTACCACAAAAATAGAAGGTTGTATTTCATTCACATGTGCAAACTGCAAACAAAGAGGAATAATTCCAGAGACACCAAATGTTTTAAACCTTCAACCCAAGACCACGAATCATTTTTGCTTACAGAACAGTAGCCAAAAATAAGCAGATTATAGTAATCATAAAGAGCAGCCAGCAAGTCACAAATGGATGAAGTCTAAAAAATCAATATCCCTAATTTTCGAATTTGGTACGCCTCCATACCTGCTGAATCAAAGTGTCGTAAAGGACAATGCGCTTGTTCTTAAAGAATCCATACATATATGCCTGCATAATGTTTGTGAGCAAGGTCAGTCCACAATAGGAACAATGGTATCCCAAATTGTAGTATAGTCATTAGTCAAAGAGGAAGTAGGATATTCCTGTTCACTTCCCACCACCAACCATAATGGTCAAGCAGTAGCAACAAAATAAAAATATACAAAGCCAAAGCATGGGAAGCCACTTTTGAAAATAGAAGGCATGGAATTTGCTTTTCCTTAGCAGAGGAGATGGGATGGCCAAAAAGGCGAGGTTAATGTTAGGGCTTTAACAGCTCTTCACAGATAGATTCACAAGGACCTCATACCTCATTGTTAGCGCATGTTTTGTGGAAATGATAAGGCAGTAAGGAGAGTTCAAGAAGAGTTTAAATGCTTTTTTTATGTTAATGCCTAAGAAAGGGAAGCAACAGTCATTAATCATATAAAGAAATTAGGTTTAGGGGTAGTCCTTGTGGCAATGTTTCACTATAAGGACAACACACATAACTGGCATAATGATCTCCGATACCCAACACAAAAATGCATTTGCCAAATTCACCAAATTTTGGATGCAGGCCTTGATTGCAAACGAATATCGGTATAAGAGATGCAAGATTGATGTGTGTAAACTATGACTGTTTGTCTCTAGCATGACCATCCAAAGAAGTGTTGAGGGAAGTGGGTTATATGGCTAATGCTACTGGAAGGATTCTTCTTTGGCGAATAGTTGCTGACAATGTACCAGGTATTCTGTGTCAGGCATTATAGCAAACTTCATATATGGCCATGTTTGCGACGATTTTTTATAATTGTGGTGGTCAAGATGGGATTTGGAGATAGAGATGTTTTTCCACCATGAGTTTTCGTACTTGTAAACGATTGTGGCTATGGCTTGACAAGATTCATAAAGTACTCTACAGCATATACAAGAGAAAACCTCACATTGCTATGGCTTGACCTCGTAGATCCATCAACAACGAATAACTTCTTCAGTGGGAATCTGAGGGAGGAGGAAAGATTCTCGATTTTCTCCTTGAGTTCTCCTTCTGGAAGCTGTGCCACAACATACAATGGTCAAAGACTCCTCAAACTAAACACAAACTGATTAGACGGGCAAAAAACAAATCCTCAGAGAAGGAGAAACAGATACTGAAACTTACGGGAGTGAACTTGTTAAAAAGTGGCGCAATTAAAGTTGGGTAAACAGTCATCATCACAAGAGAGAGAACAAACATGAAACCCCAAAGATAGATGGCCAAGTAAGGACCTCCTTTCTGCAAGCCAAACAAATAAACATCTTTAATTACCAACCACTGCAGGAATCTGAATAGTGAGACTTAATTAAAGCACTGAAAAAAGTTCAAATAGTTTGTCAAAGACCAACATGATGATGACTTGAGAAATACAGCAACTAAATCAGGTGGATCAATAACAATCAAATTAATGCCATAAAATGGTAAAGTACCTGTACTATCACTATAATTGCAGCAAGAACAGGTGGCCCTATTATAATCGATAGGATTATTCCTTTGATCATGTCCCTAAAGAATAACCATATTGTTTGCTGTATGAAATAGGCAAAAATTATTTTAGAGAGATACTTCAGAGTAGGAGCAACATATTAAAACAAATATTCCTAGAATAGTAAACAATGATATTGAACGGGGCAACAAGTTCTTAGATAGAATACGTACCTTATTGAAGCCATGACGGGCCTCGATGACAAATGTTGAGTACAGAGAAAATGGCAAATCAGTGATCTGCAAAGAAAGTCCAAACGACTGAATACCCACTGAATATGAGGTTAAGCCAAATCAGGCAAATTAGATACGCTTAACCTACGAAATCACAACAGACTGGGGGAAGGACAGGGGATCCACCTATGTGCTTTTTGAACCCAATTCACACTCGAATAAAACTTAAGAACAACGAAACATAAAACCCCACATTCATTGTCCTTACTAACCCAAAATCTGTTGATGTCAGACCTATCCGTGCAAATACTCATAGGCTAACTTATATGTCACACAATGCCACCAGAAACCTCGACAGAATCTCTGGAGATATATCCTATTGTAACAACAACAAAAGAAGAACAAAAGAACGAAACAAATAAAGAAATAAATATCATGCATCAATATCCAAAACTAGAAACCACTATCATGGCACAAGAAGATGAACTTCATGCTTAAGAACACCCAGCACTGGCTACTCCAGTCTTTAAATAGGCCACAACCTGTATCAACCCCCAGCAAAAAAACTAATGGCCTTCCTCAAAGATGCCAACCAGTTATGCACTGGAACAAAGCTTATAGCCATTCAAGTTGAGCTTCTTGGATGCTTAAAACGTGATTTTCGAAACAAAAATAGAAGACGATTCATTTATTAAGCAGCATATGATGCATCACAAGAGAACCAGAATTCATTATCTTCAAAATGGAAAGAATGCTGACATATGCACCTGTGACCAAATCATAACGCCAGCCGAAAATGCAAGGCTGTGTAGTATTTCATTCTCTTCATTGAGGCCAATGCACACAAGGAAGTCTCCAGATCTCTGCGGTCAAAAAGAAAATTACATATACAGAATAACTTTCAACACAGGAAGAGAAGACAATAGCAACGGATGGCTCACCTTCCAAAACCAAGGCAGCACCCCAAAAACCAAAATAGTAGAGTCCATAAGCATTGATATGAACTCGTGAAGAAAATGGAAGTGGCTGAAAGTTACAAAAAACAAATCAGCATTCAGCCAAAAAGACTATTCTTTTGAGCACCACAAATGTGACAGAGATGTCAAACAATGAAGAATAAATAAAAACTATACCTTTTATCAAGACTATAGGCCTGAGACTTTTCAAACTTTTCTTGGCTTATTACCCCCTCTAACGTTTTGGGAAGCGTTGGCAGTTTAAGAGCGGCACGTTGCCGCCAATCAAGATAAGTTTCAAAGACGTACATTAATATCATGAATCCTGGAAAAACAAGAATATGGCTCAATTGAAATGTATAGGACTTGTACCCAACCACTGTCTCGATTACGGAGAAACTTGAACTGAACTCTATGCAGATATCGAGCATTAGATCACATACAATTCCATACAGCAAGAAGTACACTGATAGAATTACACTACCAAAATATTGTAAATGACATCTGCAGGGTTTGTATTTGTACATGCAGTCAATAGAAAAAAATTACTGAGGCTTCTCATATGTTCCTTTGCCTGCTCCAACAACTCAGAAACATAATCTCCCACCAATAAAGATTCGCTGTGTTACATGTACTTAACTGTATATTAAATGTCAGCGGCGTTAGGTCTTAGGGGGGGAAATTAATTAGGACTTCAAATTTGATCTAGTTTTTGTAATGATCGTTTCAGGCCAACATTATCTTTTTATTTCCTATTTAGAGACGATCCAGTGTACATATGGCCCAAAAAAGATTTAGAAATTAGAAATTTCGACTTTTATGAAAATGAAAAAATTAATTGAGTTAGAAGCAAAAAAAAAATTTAGGAGTAATGTCATTAGTAAAAGTGGTTTGATGTAGACAAAATGATAATGACCCCTTGAACAAAGCTCCACACAAAGATGGCTACTTCTTTATGCAAACATCAAGCATTACATGAAACCATTTAGATCTTTGACCCTATCAAGACTTCTTCCTCCTAAGTTATTGATGTACCATACGATTTATTTCATTAAGTTATCGATTTTTAGAGCTGCATTAGTTATTGGCATGGTATTTTCCAAAGAACGGAATTATCCATTAATCATAAACACAGTGACGGTATCAAAAAGTTCATCCTCAAAAAGTGGAAATGGAAACAAGGAAGCAAGAAGTCTTTCGGTATTGTCACAATACTACAAGAAGATACACAAAAACCCTACTGTAAATCGTACAACCTTAATTATTCATACTAAAATTAAGTAAAACCACGAATAAAAACCTAAAATCAACTTCTAGAGAAAAATAATGCTCGATTAACGCAAGATTTCAACGAGCATCAAGCAGCTCGTAAAAGGAAACAAGAAAAGCAATAAATCATTCGAAATTTTTTAAGCCCGAACACTAGAAATGATATAAAGAAACACGAGTAGAAGGGAGATATGATCGTACCAACGACGGCTTCCATGTAGGGAAACGCCATGGCTGGTTCAGTGAGAGAGAGAGAGAGAGAGAGAGAGAGAGAGATAGAAAGCCGGCGCTAATTTGAGGAGCAAATCCTTTTAATAAATATGCTCAGATCAACTTCTCTATTATTCTTTTTAGATTTTTTCTTATTTTCTAAAAAGAATAATAACTCTTTAATTTTAGGAAAAAATTATTTACTCCTAACATTTTTTTTTATTTTTTTATTTTTTCTCCTCTCTTATTTATTTATAATATTTAAATTGAATATAAAAAATATATATTTTAATAAAATAAGAATAGAATAAAAAATCTGATACAGAAGACATTACAAAATATAACTCCCTAAAATAAAAAAATAAGATTTTCTTTCTAATTTGATACAAAAAATAGAGAGACTGATACAGATGCTGGCAACCATTAAACTTTCTTTTTTATTTTATCAGACAAATCAGGCAAGAATAAATGATTAACAAAGTTTATGTATGGTGTTTTTATATTTCAAAATAACAAACAGAGGAAATACCTTTTGTTGTAATTTCTAAGTATAAAAGAATAAAATAAATGAATAAGGAATGATGTTAAAAAGCATTTTTATATAAAGATTTTGTAATAAAATAAAATATAGATGTACCATTAAAATATAATCGTATGTGACCCAATAATAAAATGTAAACTTTTATTTCATTATTTTATGAGTTTGAATGAAATGTAAGTTTTGATTTGACCTAATTTTTCTTTTAAATTATTTTTTTATTATTTAAAAAGATTATAACTTTTTACTTTGTATTAATTTTTTTAAATTATTAATTTGTCACGATGAGAGACTTGTGAAAAATAAAAAAAAATATGAACTAAATTTATTAAAAAATAGAAAATATAATAATAATTTAAAAAATCTTTACGTGCTTTATTATTTCTTTAGTAAAAAAATTAACTTTTGAATATAATTTTTTACTTTTTAAATTTATTTCATAAAAATTAATCATTAATTAATAAAATTAGAAACAAAACTAACAAATACAAAAAATAATTAATATTGCCTATACTATTATGTATTGCAAAGTGACTTTTAGTAAAAGTCATCGTTGGCGCGACAAGTGGCGCAACACAATTAGGTTGCAAATTAGTTTGACAAATTTTTTATCTATAACAAATAATGTAAAAAATTAAATACATATTATCCATAAAAAATCAAATCTAAAGTAATACTTATCCCTATGATTGAAAGCACGCCAAGTGATATGTCACAATTGAATTAAAAATTTAAATTTTTTTGATCTATACAAAGTAATATAAATATTAATTGAACAAAATAAATTCAAATAAATATTTATCCTTCTAAACAAATCAAATCCAAGCAAATTAATACTTATCCTTTTAATCAAATGATAATTCAAAGAGATAATTACTATCATCAATTTTAAGATTTTCTGCCGAGATTTTTGCTCCTAAAAACTCTACTGATTACTATATTTAATCCTATTAGCGAGCCTTCATCTTATACGTTGCACGTCTGATTTAGTGAAGTCACGATAAAAATAAAACAAGTTCTGAAAATCAAACTCAGGTAAATACTAAAATTGTTGTGTTTTTTTTTTACTTCTTCGATAACTTCACTCCATTTATGGCAATCTCTACTCCTCAATAAATCAATTTGCTCTTCCTTTAACTTACTCCAACTATGAAAATCTCCATCAATAAATTGATTGAGAGCCGAGCAAGTTCTGGTGGATCGATCAATAAACCGATTTGATCTTTCGGAGAGTGGTGATGTTGTTTAAGAGGTGTTTAGTTTTTACTGCTTAATAACCTAAGATATAAAATTTTGATATTATTGTCATTGAATTTTTTAAAACTATTTTTATAAGCATATCATCATTTAATACCATCTTATTTGAATTTTTTTTACACTGTTTCAATTCTAACGGTATCTTTAATTATGTAAATTTGCTAATCTTGAATGTTTTTAATTAAGTGGGTTTGGTAGTTTTGATTGATTTTTTAAATTTGGCATAATTTTGTGATATTTTTCTTTGTAAATTCTGTTAAAACTCAATTAACATAATTAACAAATAGATAGATAAATGACAATAATCTATTTTAATTAAAATCAAGAGAGTAGATATTAACAGTCTATTTGGATGGACCTTCATAATTACGATACTTACAAGATTAGTTTTGACTGACAATTAAGCGCCCTATATATTTATCTTTCAATGATCAAATATTTTTTGTAGTTCAAGTCAAGAGTTGTCTTCTCCTTATTTGATTGAACGTGATTATTGATTTAATAGTTTTTATAAGATTTTGCTTTGTAGGTGATTTAAAAGAAACAAATTAACTGATATTCTTTTTAAATAATCTGAACATCACAATAGTAAGGAAGCTCATGTAAAATAAAAATTTAGAAGCTAAGTAATATTTACTATTTAGTAGTACTAATGTTTAGGGTATCTTAGTTTCTTCTTATTTTTTATGCAGTTTTACAGCTTGTGATGTTAGTAATTATTCTATAATTGTTTCATTTTTTATCAAGGATAATTGTATAGTGGTATTAGGGGTTTTTTTTTTTTCTTATGCTCATTGGCAATTAAGTCTTTCAACTTGCTCAATTTGGAAAAAAATTTAAAGATGTTGATATTCTGGTAATGTTCATAAATAATTAGTGGAGGTTAATTCTTTATCTAATTTGAAATATATTTTGCTTAAATTATGAAAATCATAACGCTATGAATAAAACCTTCACAAACGTAACTTATTCAACATTTGTTATAGAAAATCTATAAAAGTCAAGAATTATAAAACCTTAGTAATTTGATTTACGAACTTAATTAGAATTGTATAATTGCTATTATTATCTAAGACTATCAAGTACGAAAAAATAAAAAGAACTGGGAGAAACGAATACATCAAGTACAAATTAAAATCATATCTAAAATTTTTAAATTTATTTTTACTTTTTAGATGTGATTATTATTATAATTGATTTTATACTATGATACTATACTATTGGTCCCGGGCATAACACGAGTTTACTGCGAGTGATTAATATTGG
>JABCMJ010014119.1:0-12122 GCA_014822125.1 Arbutus unedo | reverse complement strand
GATTTCTTATGAGTACCCTTAAAAACATGTTTAAACACATTAAATAGTTTAGATCATTAAAATTTAATCAGAAAATAAAAAATTCACACCGTAACAAAATCCCAAGATAGTAATAATATTAGGTGCTGAATTTGTGTAGTACCACATAAGGCATTAGTACCAGTGTCTGAATTAAACTTGAAACAATGCCAATCTACCTTCATCTCTCTTTTTTTAACTCAATAGCATTGTAGTTGAAGCGTAACATGTTGCTGAGATATTTCCTCGCTTTTTCTGTTCAAAATTCTAAACATTTCGGTGAAATATTTTTAAAATAATTCAATCCAAATCAAACATGGAATTAGATTTGATTGAGATTAAAACAGTATCAGGACAAATAATCTCAGGACGACTAATCCTAAGATTATTAAATTCCGTCAAGTTTAGAACGAGGCCTAAGAGTATTGTGTATGAAGAAAGTACTAAATCTCGGCTGCAACTTAAATTGGATTACTAGTAGAAGATATTTTTCCACCACGACGTGCATTTCGTGTCATTGCTCATCGCCCTGCTTCTATTTGTCTAGATGTGATCCAAGTGGGTTCAAGTACTTAAAGAGCAAATTTACCGAAACATATATGATTCTTTCGACAAAATATTCCTTCTATTCTTTTTCTATGTTGTTTTATGGAATCCTGTTCTTTTGGAATTATAATTGACGATTATTCCTGAATTCCAACTTGTTGAGGGATATTGAATTTTGTGATGGTGGTCTTAATTGACTCATAGGTGCCTCCTTGT
Organism: Arbutus unedo; assembly: GCA_014822125.1. Lineage (NCBI taxonomy): Eukaryota > Viridiplantae > Streptophyta > Magnoliopsida > Ericales > Ericaceae > Arbutus > Arbutus unedo. The sequence continues at coordinate 11,342 of JABCMJ010014119.1, read as the reverse complement.
TGCTTTTATACTTCAATATTTGTGGCATGCCATGCTGTAGTTATAGTACCTTGCTCTAAATTGCCCTTTTTCATTAGTGACATTTCTGTTCTTAATTTTAGCTTGATACTGTTTAAATTAATGACGAGATTTATTAAATAATACTTCGATGGTAATTAATAATTAATCCTCCTAAACACAATAGATGGCAATGACTGCAAATTAGGGGAGGCGGGGAGAAAGAGAGACAGAGAGTGAGAGGGACAGAGAGAGAGGGAGAGTATTTTTTATTTTTTTGGGGTACAGAAGCTAATAAATGGAACAAAACAATCCAAACTTTCCGCTTCGATGATTGAGGTCCTGAAAAGATAACATATTTGCAATTATCATGTACTGGCCAACTATTTTTTTCCTTTTATTTTAATCGACAAGACATAAGTAGTTTTATTTCTGCGTTTTGATTGGGTTTCATTTTAGCAAACTTGTAACACCTTGTCGATACGAGAATAATTAGAAAATTCTTTTAATTAGACGATTGCTTGACACCATCGTAAATATTAAAAAGAATATTATGAGCAATTTTTAAATAATACATACATTTTGCAATGAAAATAAAAATAAAATAATATATTCATAATCAATTTATTAAGGGTCTTGCTAACTACTGTCGAATGAATAGTGGATAATATATATATAATGTCAAACAAATACAAATATTAATACATATTTTGTGGATATCAATGCATATTTATGAATATCAATACACAATTTAGGAATATCGATATACTTTTTATTTACTAGCCGGGTAGTTAGCATTTTCTATTTATTAAATTATATTCTAACAAAGGGTATCAATGGGATTTATTAATGTGTAAATTTTATACGATTGTTTTAGAGCAATGCTACTAACATATCACGTTATACATCAAGTTATATATTATGCATACGTGACATCCGATTATTTGAACACATATTAAAATTCATGAGATCCGCTCTTACATTTTGTATTATCACTTTGATGTACAACTTGATGTGTTAGTAGACTTATTTATTATTTTATCACTAATACTTTTTGGTGTTTGTCCATTTTTGACTTTTTCATGTCCCAAAATATTTGTCAAATTTTAAAGTTAACAAGTGAAATTTTCTTAATGCTCTCCATCTTTTAAAAAATACTACATTGAAAAATATGCATTCTCATTTAATCTTAAAAAGTTAAAGGTATTCTTGAAAAGTTATACTCTTTTAAGAGTAATGATTGTGTTATTTTAATAAGTAGGAATTTTAAAAATAGACAAATAAATTGGGACGGAAGAAATATATGCACTTTGTGAAAGAACTTAGTAGAGCTTTAGAAGCTCAAAATAAGCTCCCTTTTGAAATCCTTCATCAAATTTTAGTAGCTCAAAAATAATTTTACATTCAATAAGACATACATACAACTTTTGAGGAGCAAATTAACGTAATCTAGAAAACTCGAGGATCAAAGTGAGATATTGAGAACTTTCGATTACGCGTTGCTGCATAGCGGATGGATAACTCTCTACCTTAAGTAATCACCTTTTCCTCTTTATATAGATTAAGTTTTCCAAATAATGTGAACAACTGAAAAAGTCTAGTAACATAACGATATAAAAAAAAAATTACCGGACATCATATTAAACTGACATTGTATGATTAACGACTTAGCTAGTGAATTACAATTTAATAATCATCAATTATACTGTGTCAAATCAACAAATTATGTAATCCGTTTTATGCATTATTGTGTTACAAGACCTACTCAAACTAAAAGTAATAAGCGGCTGACATAGCGATTCTTGACCGTTTTCTTTAACTCTATTATTGGTTTGTAGGCTTAAAATCCTTGTAGAAAAATCTTTTAGGATAGGTTGTGGTAAGTAAGGATGGAGTCAAGGAGATCAGTAGGGATGGTCAAACCTCTATTATTGTATAAGAAAAAAAATTCTATGAAATATATAGACTCGCTATTCGTCCCCGCGTAATAAAATTCCTGGCTTGAGTCCCTTTGTCGTAAGCCAACTCCTAAAGGTCTAACCAGTAACCACTATGGTACTAGTCAAAAAGTCTACTTATTATAAAGTTCATCGGCACATCTTTTTCTTACCAATGCACACCTATGTGATAATGTAAATGGGTTGAATCAGTAAATATATAGCTGGCAATAGCTTGACCAGGGTTTGTAATTATATGTGCAAGTTTTCAACAGTTTGACAAATTCGCTGCATGGTGGTTCGAGGCCCACAATTTCAAAATAGACCACCTCGTGCCGCAACATTTGAAACCCACAATTATCACGACCAAGCAATTTTTTAGTCGAGTTAAGAATGATCTGGACATGTCACAAGAAAGAATAATTAGATTTAAATTAGTTTGATTATTAATTTTTGTATTAGCAAATAATACAAATAAAACTACACGACGAATAGGGCCTACTTTATTTCCGACAGTTCGCTTTTTTTTTCCTCAACAAACAAAAGAATAAACAGTTTCAAAATTAATGCAAAACAATGACTAATTATGTGGCTATCTAAGTAAATCTCGGACTAGATTATAGGCCTCATTTGATAGATATTACAGAGTGAAGAGAGTTTATAGCGAGAGACGAAGTTAAGAGTTTTTTCTTAATCACGATGAATATTTATCAATTTACAAGATATTAAAATAGCATTAAAAAATTGCTATAAGTCCATAGCGAGAAGCAAATCTCAACGATAATTGAAAATGATAATTTTTTTAAACTTGTATCAACGTGCTCACAACATTCATAAAATATTTACATTTTATCTTTTTGTTCTTCAGTCTCAAAACATTTTTTGTAAAGTCCACGTGTGTAGTTTGACTTTTTTTAAATCCCAAAAGTATTTTTTTAACAATTTTAACAAGGCAATTAAAAAAAGCTTTGGCCAATTAATTTGTAACTTCTTTGATAAGAAAAAGCTATATTTTTTAGTTATTAGGATTAAAATTTTTTTTAACGAAATAAACCTAATAGTGGCGGACCAATGTAGTTTGGCGCTCGAAAATAAATTAATACCATAATAATAGTATTTAAAGATAACTTATAATGAGTCAATGACAACCACACCACTTGTCTCCCCTTGGCTCCATCATTAAAGAATAGATTGGGGTTGGTATGAGTAATAATGAGGAATTAGTAGTGAAATTTAAAGTTCGGTTGGAGGTTAGGATTGTGTGGATTCATATAACTACATTTGTTTTGGTTAAGAAGTGAGAAAAAATAAATTTCATAGTGTATTGATGAGATTTAATCTACCCTATTGAAATATGAACTCTCACTTCCCATCCTTCGGATTTTCCAAACCCCCTATTGGGAGATTCGAAATTCAGACTAGACAATTAGTCTGCCCCAAAAATATAAATTAGGGTTGACTTAGTCGTCAAGATTTAGAATTAAGAATTTGCGCCATCTTAAAGTCTCAGGTTATCAATTTTTATAGGACGAGTTCATAGAGAGACTATGTTTTGGCTTTAGTAGAGATTTCTGCTAGTGAACGGTGAGTTTAATTTTTTTAAAATTAGTCAACGTACACATAACCTCATCTGAATATACAGATTTTTTTTTACCGAGCATCAAGCATAGCTATATACCTATAAAGGACTTGGTCACGTCTCTCCTAGATAGGCTTAGTAGTTGATGAAAGTACTAAAAAATAAGGAAAGAAATAAAAGCAAAATGCTTGTTCATCTCATATGTCCATATCAATCTTTGAACTATTTTGCTTTGAAAAGTATACATATATGGGCTTAGGGTGCTTAATACTGAAACCTACAGTCCAAAGACTAGTCATTAGTCACACATTCACGGCTGTGCACAAGTACTGGATTCCCGAAAATAGCCTTGCTTTGACTATATACATTAAAAAAATCTTCTTACTGCGTAATTTAATGTGTAAGATAGAAATTCTTAAAGGTTATCTTAAAAGTTAAAAACTCTCTCTCTTCCCCTCTCTCTTGCGTGTTTTTTACCATTTAAATTTTACACGACTAGTAGTGTAACTCTTCACGTTGCATGATTTTTGATACTTGTAGAGTACTACTTAATAATTTTCACGTAATACCAATGATAAATTAAGTTGTAATAAATTTGCAAACGAGGCACCAATACCTACCTTTTTTTTTGATAACTCAGAGTGTTTGGTTCAGTTTACGTACATCTCTATTATTTGTTAAAAAATCAATCCCACTGTTCATTAACTATGTTATAAAGATAATAATAATTCACATAGCTATGTTTGACATAATAATATTATTTAATTATTTTCTTATTTTTATTTAAAAAAATTATATTTGCGTTAGATTTATCTGAATTTTAAACTCATCATGATGAGAGTAATCACAAAATAAAAAAATAAAATAAATTTATAAAAGACAAAAATAATTAAAAAAAAACTTATTTATGTTGAATATTTTTTACTTTAATGAATATTTAAAAAAATATATTACTATTTTTTATTCTTTATATTACTCTATTCAAGACGAATAATTTGAGTCATGATAAATACCTAAGAATTATTCATGCACGCCGGGTCTCGTACGGTGGCGGGTAGCCGTCAACAAACACTACAACTATCATTTAAAAGGCTCAACAACATCATATCCCCAACACCCACCTTCCCCTATTAGTATTCTGAGTTGATTTATATAACCTAAAAGAAATATAACACTTCCCTTCATTCTCTGCATCCCCCATAATTTCCTCCACCATCAATGTTCTTGATCAATGATTTGGCCTCCGCCTTCACCGCCCTCCAATCTCTTTTCCTCACTCCTACTTGAGCCAATCAAGAAAGTTTATCGCTTTCTCAACATCATATCATTCGAAACTTCTCCAATCATGCCGAACTCAATTCTGCTAATATGTTCAATCATAGTTTCATTTTTAGTTATCCGATTCCTATACAAAACATCTGTACTTCAAATTGTCAGGAAATGGTGGCGATTCATTGAAGACAAGTGTCATGTTCACCATATCTACAAAATCCCGCAATTCAACGAGCACATGCAAGGAAATCAGCTCTACAATAAAGTATCGTCATACCTGAATTCTCTTGCTTCCGTCGAAGATTCCGATTTCGCAAATCTTTTCTCCGGTGCCAAATCGAACGATATCAACCTCGTTCTCGATCTGAACCAGACCGTAATCGACACGTTTCTCAGCGCCAGAGTACACTGGACGAACGAGAGATGCGAGAGAGACGGATCGAGAGCGTTAATTTTGAAGATCAGGAGGAATGACAGGCGCCGGATTCTCCGGCCTTACTTGCAGCACATTCACACGACGTTCGACGATATTGACCAGAGGAAAAAAGAGGTGAAACTGTACATAAACGCAGAGGAAGAACCGGAGAGGAACGGACGGTGGAAATCGGTGCCGTTCACTCATCCATCGACTATTGATACGGTGGCGATGGACACTGATCTTAAAAACAAGATAAAGTCCGATATCGAATCCTTCCTTAAGTCGAAGCAGTACTACCACCGCCTCGGCCGCGTCTGGAAGCGGAGCTACCTCCTGTACGGCCCTTCCGGCACTGGAAAATCCAGCTTTGTCGCCGGAATGGCGAAGTTTCTCAGCTACGACGTCTACGATGTCGACTTGTCGAATATCTCCGACGACTCTGACCTGAAGATGCTCTTGTTGCAAACGACGAACAAGTCGATCATCGTGGTCGAAGATCTTGACCGGTACTTGGCTGCGAAATCAACGGCTGTGAGCTTATCTGGGATGCTTAATTTCATGGACGGTATATTCTCCTGCTGCGGCGAAGAACGCGTCATGGTATTTACAATGAACGGTAAGGATCAGATTGATCCGACGGTTCTTAGGCCTGGAAGGATTGACGTCCACATACACTTCCCCCTATGTGATTTCTCTGCCTTCAAAACTTTAGCCAATAGTTATTTGGGGCTAAAAGAACACAAGCTTTTCCCTCAAGTTGAAGAGGTTTTCCAAACCGGGGCGAGCTTGAGTCCGGCTGAGATCGGGGAAATCATGATATCGAATCGAACCTCACCCAGTCGGGCGCTAAAATCAGTCATTACTGCATTGCAAACCAATGTTGACCGTAGGGGTTCGGGTAACGTCGTGCAGCAACTTACCGATAGCACTTCGGGTCGGAGCTTCGGAGAATCCGGTGAATGCGGGCCGTTCTTGACCCGGGATGGTTCTGCCACAATGAAGGAATTTCGGAAATTGTATGGACTATTGAGGATGAGGAGTGGTAGAAAGAATTCAATAGATTTGGATTCAACTGAAAAAGAAAATTCGCGGCACGAAGTTGAATCTAAGTGAAAGAAAAAATTATTTACAGGTGGGCCGGGTTTACATTTGTAGCTCCAAACTTTGGGACTCTTTAAATTGTTTAGAAGCTAGTAATTCATTATAGGACTCTTCTACTAGTGTTTCTATTTTTATCATTTTGTGTAAGACTTTTTCTTTTTTCTCCTTTGTTGGTAAATAATATCAAGGCTTATAGTTATTGCTTAATTAACACTTATTATACTTTCATACTACTTTGCATATACTGTTTGATGTAGCCTAAAAATAATCATTATCACGTGATTTTGTACAAGATTCATGTTTAACGATGTTTTAAGTAGCATGTTAAGGCTATAAAGATGGTATATTTTACCTACCATCAAATAATTGATACATAAATTATTCTTTTAGTCTCTTTGTGTGCAATCTCATATTGACATGATTGAACTATTTAAATTTTTACAGTGTCGTATCTACGAATAATATTCAAAAATTTAATGTTTGATCCATTTCAAAGTCAGACTTGCAATTTTTTTCACAATGACTTTGATGTATTGTTATCAGTGAGTTTGGAAAGCCATAAGTAAGGACACATAAGAAGTTATGTCATGAACATGAGATGCTTTATTAATGGATTTGCTTAGCTACCTCTGATTTTATCCTTACAATTTGTTGGAAATTCCAAATTTTTTTGGAGTTTTAGTGAATGAACTCAAGGTAAATAGAGATAGGGTCTCGAACGGGAAGGTCTCTCGTTTTGAAAGTTATTGATGCCCATCATTCAAGATCTCAAGAGTTTAGAAAAATGGAGAACTCCTAAATATTGAATCCAGTCAATGGTTTCATAAACTAAAATTTTCCATCTGCAAATTATTCCTATTTTTCGTGTTTTTTTTTTAAAAAGAGAGACAAACACAGCTTGTTCAAGTGAGTTATTTTACTATGAGAAATAGAGGTCGGTGCATCACTAAACACCCGCGGTGAGATAACGAATCTGTTTTAAAAAAATTGTGATTTAACATAGATTGATTCGATATTATTTGCCTTAATTATTTTATTTTCTAAATTAATTCTCCATTAATTTTTCAATTATCATCAAAAGTAACCAAAAACTTGTTACTGCATTTTTTATTTCTTCATTTTCGGTTTCAGAAAGGGAAATCTTATAATATTAATTGGAAAACATTTTTTTTTGTTCTTAAGGGCATGTTTGGATGGGGTATAAAGAAGAGAGATAATTTTTAGAAGGAGTATAAAGGTTGATGCGATACATTTAACATGGTTTTGGAAAACAAAAATGCAGGGGATAACTTTTCAGCCTACCCCTCCCCTACCCAAAAGTTATCTCCTGTATTAGTCAAGAATAATATCACTCTTTCTTATTTCAACTATAAAATAATCTTATTTTTTAATTTTATCTTTCATCCAAATTAATTACTATTTAATCTTCTTTTTAATACCTCATCCAAACTATCTATTTTTTTTATTCTCCCTTTATAAACATCACATCAATGTGAATCAACCTTTTAAAAATAATACTCCTTCTTATCTTATCACCTCTCAATAACTTATCTTTTGAAAATAATTTTTTATCCAATCGGCCCCTAAATGAGATGAGCAAATGTGGAAAATGGAAAATGCACGTACACAGGTGTAAAAATGATGGTAAACTATTTTAATATAAGAAGGGAGACACAAATTTGTGTGAATAAAATTTTAAAATTTCATCACAAAATTAATTTTCAAAAGTATCCTTAATTTTTTCAACTACAACTATTTTAACATCAAATAATTACTAGGGGCAAAGTAATAAATTACTCAAATATAGGGATAACAATTTCATACGATTTGATCCACTCCAGTCCCTCTCCATTTTCCGCTTCAAACGAATAGAAGATTTAGAGATTTTTTTGAGAATCAAGCAGGATTTGAGAATATATTTCTCTGTCCCATCTCGCTCTGTATTTATATGTACCATAACTCTAACTCATTCCTACTTTTTAAATTTTAACTTGTGTTTTTTTTATTTTAGAGTTTTAAAGCGTTTAAGAATTACGAGAGATTGGGAGTCTAGAGAGAGAATGCACTCATCCTTAGTAACATTTCAAAATTCGTATCTCAGATTTTGTAAACCAAATATCTCGTGTGAAATTATTCTATCATCATTATCTATTATTGTATTCTTCTATTATTTTGCACACATCATTTGATTGTTGGGTTTATTTAAAAAAAAAAAAACATTCATTCAGTTCTTCAAAATTCATATTTTGGCCCAACAGTTCATCTACGAGAGCAACATCTCTAAAGAAAACTCAAGGTTTTGTGGTTGTTTCTCTATCAGCTTGATAGTTTTCTTAATCATCTCCTATAATTTCATTATATACATTAGAAAAATATATATTTTTTGAATTTTTTGAATTTATGTTCCTCGTTTGGAAATCTTCATTCCTCGTTCGGGGTGGAGTAGAGGGTAGAAAAAATTCCCATCAAGAATTGGGGCATGGATGAAGATTGGATAAGGATTAGGGGATTGAGGATAATGATATCCACTTCTGATCCGTTTCATTACCATTCCTGCTCAAATCAACTACCCACTCTCACTCTCATGTCTTGACATATTCAATTACATGTATGCACACATTCTGTGTGCATACATTTGAAAGCTGCAATCCGAGAACATTCAATTACATGTGTGCCCAACCTCTAGCTTGTTTTGAATCCGAGAACATTTTGAAAGCTGCAATCCCCTTTTTGTCCCTTAGTCTTGGATCAAAAGCCCAAAGTTAACGGGCCTTGAGTTTTGTTCTGGGCTAAACTACAGGCCGTTATTTAGAAACCCGCCGCAGGAGGTTAACTTCACGCGCTTCGAGCTGGACTGTAACATGGTTTATATCTGGGTCCGAATTCTGAACAGGTGGCGTGTTTGGTCTTTGTCTCGCCTCACTCCCTGCGATCCTTTCCCGTCAAACCACTCCGATCACAGTGTCAACCTCTCACAGATCCAAGTCGCCTCTGTCATCGCAATTCTCTCTATCTCTCTCTCAATTTGGTAAGAACCTCTCGGTATATATATGTATTGTATATGTGTATTCCTACTGAATATATGCACCTGCTGGGTGGTGTTTGAATAGTAAATATACGAGCATGAAACTATATTTTAGGGTTTTCACGATTGCTGTTTACGCTTCGGGGAAATCAACTGAAACCTTTAGTAATTTCGCATCTGTAGCTTTATGTATACAGTTGAACTTGAGATTCTTGACATTGACCTTTGCAGGTGTTGTAAACAAGGCTTTTGATTTGGTATTCGATCGTGAACAGCATGGTAAAGTTTTTTCTACTATCTCCTGGTGGTTAGAATAATCTGTGTACTTTGCTTGAGTGCGGTTTTATTGATATCCTCCATTGAATAAAAAAAAACTGATGAGGATTTTTACTCCCCAGAATTTTCTCGTTGGAGCTTTCAAGCCTGCTTGTAACGTTTCAATCTCATTTTCTGATGAGAAAACTCGCAAGAAGGTAGGGCTTTTTTTTGTCTAGTGCCTGCAAATATTTATCTTGAAATATAGCACTAGTTTGAAATTTTGTAATTGCTAGGGTGCCAGTTAGGATGTAGATATTTATAGAAGCTGGGAGTTATTGTGGCATTTCTTATTGGTCAATGAGATGTAACGATCATTGCCGCATCTTAATAATGGGTTCCTGACTTCCTGTGATTTTACATTTTATGGGTTTGTAATGATGCACTATGAGGGAATATGCTACTCAGTCTCGACGATTCAACAATTTTCTTCAAGGTGGAAATGTGTAGAACTTTAAGAACCATGTATATTGACATGGTCCTTTTATTTATCAATTGTTTCTCTCTTTTTTTTTTAATATTTGTATCCTCTACATTGGCTTGAATGAAGAAATTTTTAGGAAAATTAATGCTAAACTGGTGGTTCAGGTTCTAGATTCAGATTTTTCTCTGGCAGTTTAATTTTTGGGATTGGGATTCATCGCAACTGGTATAAAAGTTGGTTTAATGCTGTCATGATGTACTTACTTCTTGTGCCTGTGTACCCATAGGTTCCGACAAAGAAGGAAAATGGCCAAACATTGATGGTCCCACTTTTCCATAGTCAAGAAAATATTGCTGGGAAGGTATTTCATTGGAATAGAATACCTATGATTGTTTTCATATCAAGTTTACTGTTTGTTTAGGAAATTATTTCAGGATTGTTTACTGTAGCTTTCTATATGTTAATACATACATATCCTGATATGCGTATATATACATTGAGGAAATGCTGTTTTTTCCAGATTTCTGTAGAACCGGTTCAAGGGAAGAAGATTGAACATAATGGGATTAAGGTTGAGCTCCTTGGTCAGATTGGTGAGTTTACACTAAGTTTCTTCAACGGAATTCAATTGGAATGTAGTGATATGGGTAATTTATATCATATACAATAACAAGGGTACCTTTTCATTTGTCAACCCGAAATTTTGTCCTCAACCAGACCCTCGTTTGTTGGAAATCTTAATTTAAATTAAAAGGAAAACAGTGATAAAAAAAACACTTGAATGTAGTTCACATTCGTAGGTGACCTATCTTCATTCGTTCTGTATGCTAATATCTTTTGTCTTCTAAATCTATTTTGAAGTTTTCTTACATAATATGGCTTGTTTTTCAGTTTGTACTGTCTTCCTAATTTGCTGATAAGCTATAAAGAACTCAATGCGGCAACAGTATGATAATACCGTACGATGACAATGCTGCAGTTATCCAAAAGGTTGAAAGTCAAATGTTAATTAGGGGGCTGACTGCTGAGTGACTCGACTTTTAAGGCAAGGAGAGAAGAAGGTTCCTTACTTTCTCCAATAGGTTGTGTTTTGTAATAATACTTCCCATATACGAACGGGCTAGGCAGGTACCAGGGGACTCAGCCAGGCCAACTTGTGCACTTACCCTTTTTGAAACTATAGATGTTGAGAATAGGACAAAAGGTTCCACTTCCAAGCTCAAGGTTTAACATGATCGATAGTCTTACAGACGGACATATGATAGGGCACCCCT
>JABCMJ010014116.1:0-26135 GCA_014822125.1 Arbutus unedo | reverse complement strand
TTGTTTGTTAAATATGTTGAGCATCTCAAGTAACCAATACATGCCTGAGTCTCGAGTAACATATGCTGGTCTCGATATTTTGGTTGTCTGAGTCCGATCTCGGTTTGGTTGTCCACTTAGTAAAAAGAATAATTTTTCGGTGAATTTCTATTTTTCTTTTTTATATTTATAAAAAAAATATTGTTACTCCACGCTGAGGAGTTACCCGAGCCTGGTAATTTGTGAGGCTTACACCGGAGCCGACTCTGCACACTACTATCTATTCCAATCTATTTCCCCAAGTCGAAACCCAGTGCATACCCCCTCACATCAAACCGATAACCCAACTAACCAAATCCAGCCCATTATTTTGTCATGACCCGACTGGCTTTATAAGCCCAGCAAATGTGTAGCCTAACTAGCCGAGTCCAGCCCATTATACCATACTACTCCAATCCAGTCCTTAAGTTAAACCCAAGCCCAACTAATACAATTCAGCCCATTGTGCCTAACAAACAAAGAAAAAAGAACACAAAAAAAAGAGAAAGAAATACCAAGCATGGAGCACTCTGATATTGTACCACAAGTTCATATTATCTTTGAAGGTCTCAAATTGTACCCTCCTTCCGGTTCTCTTCACCAACAATAACTTTCCATCTAGCACAAATTGTTTTAAATCTGGTACACATTCTTCACCGCTTTGTCTGTCATTTCAAACACATCTTCTTGGTTCTTTGATTCTGGGTACTGTTATCATATGACATCTACGTCATACAAAATGCTTGGATTCTAGTGAATAACTTTCATTCATCACCAAAGCTAAAATTACAAAACTGTAATGGGAAAAAAAAATACATAACAAATTCAAAATGTGAAACGAGTGCAAGTGCTGACATGTCGAGACTCAAAACTAGAAATAGACGATAAACAGTCACAAAAAATATGAATAATTTCGAATGATAAATCTGATGACAAACTTACATTTGAGGGTTACATGAGGATCCAAACTGTTTCGAACTAAATCTAATTGAACTACTCCCTACTGTTACAGGCTACGACTAAAGTTAAATACAATGATGGCTACGACTAAAGCTAAATACAATTATGGCTACGACTATTGCTATGACTGGACTAACTACTAATAAGGAAAGATAAGTAAGTATTATGGGGGGCGTGCTCTTCTTAATTTCTCTCTCATTGTCGCTCCTATTTGTAGACCAGCTCAAGTACTTGGCACATTTGTTCCCATTTGGATTTCTCGCTTGAATTTAAAGACGTGACCTCTCCTTCGATGTAGGACCTAGATCGTGGTCGTTGTACTCAACTATTTTCTCCATGCTTTCATTCTCTTCCTGTATTCATGACTTGTGTCTCTTCGTGTTCTTATTCTTCGTACATGGAGAATGCATGGTAAATGAATAGCTGCCCATGCAAATAAAATGTTATCGCTTCGAGTTTCATACACGTAAGCCCCTCTAATAGGTAATTAACTACTCTAAAAGCATAAGCGACATCGATTGGGTGCCTCGTGCTTTTTAATCCGGCGTGTGCACTTTTATTGTGTAGTGGCATACATGTGAAATTCTTATTGCGAATAAATTAAGGAATCAACAATAACTCACATAGGTTCAACGGACTTCGACATTACGCTAAATAGATAATTACTATAATTAGATAATTATTAAAATCTTATAAACCTATTGATGAAGAATTGATTAATTACACAAAAATGCACGAATTTAAGGGTCGTTACGTCTATTACTTGGATAACCTGCGGCACTACTACTACGTAAAAATATTCTTGCACAATATTTATAGAATATTTTTTTGTAGAGAAAGCTATGAATATTACTAAAATTTGTATTATCAAATATTTGATTAGTTATTTCGATAGGGAAAATAATTCCATGTGTATAGTTTAGTCTATTTTGGGATTGAGGTTTTAGAAAGAGAAGCTTATTGGGAAAAAATATAAAGGAAAGAGAGTACCTTAATTACTTGTAGGAGGAGGAAGATTTTAATTGATTAGTAGTTACTAAGGTATTTAAAAAATAAAATTTGATTTATAACGACTTATTAAAAGTTTATGGATGTATTTTACGAGAATTGTTTTCTAAATTAGGAGTGGTCAGAAACTCTTTTGAGGATCATGTCATGCCACTAAGATATATGCCTCTCGTTTTTTTAGTACAGATGTATTATATATGTTGCTATCTTGGTGGCATATATGAGTGGGATAGTGGCCAAATTGAAACAAGAATCTGAGCTTCAACACATCGGCTATTGGAGAGGATTTGGGGGTCTGTTGTGCGTTAAAACGATACAAAAAAAATTGTTCAAACAGTCGAGTAGTTTTTGAACAATTTTTTGTGTGTCAAAATGATAATATTTTTGCACACAACGCGTCCTGCTGTGCAATGATTCCCATTCTGGTTGTGCACACTGCATGACGTGTTGTCCGTCCAAATGAAGCGGTTTTCCAATAGCTTTCCGGATTCTAGTTGGGTTAATTTTGGCAAAGAAATAATATATATTTTTGGAGTTGATATTAAGTAATTCTGCTCCCTTATTGGTCCCAAGCCCATCAAGAATAGAGTCATAAATGTTTATAAGTTACTCTTAATAATTTCTCGTACTCTTCGATAACTTTATTTTAAGACCTGCTTTTTTATATTTTGTTGTCAATCATGTTTTAGGTATAGTGTTAACACATTAATTAGTCCTTACTCTAAGCATTTTAGCTTTTTTAGAATAATCTGTTGATGCATGAGCTATTTTAATTACTTAGTTTGTAATCACAAGTACTCTATAATGAGATAAAACACGAATTTTTATGTATTTAAATTTAAAGTTGAGACAACAATCTATTTGATTAGTATGCTATATTCTTGTATGAATTTATGCAAGATTGATTTTTTTTTTTTTGGGTCACTTGTAGTGTTTTTCACTAGCAAAACAAAAACCAAAACAACATAGAAATTAATTGAAAATGGTAATATGAGGTTTGAGTATGAGACGGAAGAACCTATTTTTCATAAGGTACAAGAATATGCGCCATGATCATTTTTTATTAGACATCGAGATGGAGATGAAAAATGATGGTATAATTGGAGAACAGGCAAGATGAATGAAACCCGTCTCAAACCCGTAATCTTTATCTTGGCTATATGGAGGAAAGAAAAGTGAGAGTAGCCAATCAAAGGTCTCCAATAGATACCCTTAGTGGAAAGTGCAAGATAGGGCAAAGATTCTGTCACAAAATCAGCCAAAGCCACAAGATCCTATAGTGGAGATTGAATAATTTTGATAATAGGATAAGAAGGTACCACAAAACTTTAGATATCCATCTTATTGTATGTCACTACTTCCATGTGGTTGAGCATGCTTCCAACTTTGTTCCCAGTGGAAAAGTGCAAAGTGCAAATTCACTTTCTAAAAGTTCGCCAAGTGCAAATTCACTTTTTAAAAGTTTGCCACAGACATTTGCTCTCCGCTCTTCCTTTCACGGCCGGGTCCGCCTCTAGTAGCGGAGCTAAGTTTTTCCTTACTCCTCAATTTTTGGCCAAAAGTTCAAATAAGAGATTTGTAATGAAATTAGTCGATCTAATAGTAAGTTAAAGTCGAAAGTCTTTTTGACACACTAATTTTAAAAATACCCTTGCACAACAAGTAACATTATCTGATAATGTCATCTATGACTTTTATGCTATCCGTTAATGTAACAGATAACATTATATGTTCATGTTATCAAATAACATTATCTGATAATGTAACAGATAAAAAAACATAAAAAGAAAGAAGGAAAGGACGAGCTCCGTTGACTAAAACAAAAATGTGAAGAGCACCTATATGCATTGCAAGAAGCCGAAAGGAGATACAATTCAGCTATTATTGTTGATTTGAAGTACAGTGTAATTCAAGAACCTCAATAGCAAGGTTATAAGAAGGGAGCTCAAAAGAGAATTTGATGCTAACAGAGACTGTTGGATCAAAACAAATTGCAGAAGTTGTGATTTGTTGCATTAGAATCCCAATAACAAGGCTAGGTCAAATTGAGAAAGAAAGCTTAATTGGACTTGCTGATATATTGCACGAGAGGGTGGTAGGGAAAGATGAAGTAGTTAGTGCAGTTGGGGAAGCTGTGTTAAGGTTTAGGGCTAGATTGGGAAGGCCGCAACAACCCACTGGTTCGTTCCTATTCTTGGGTCCTATCGGAGATTGACAAGGAGACAAAAATCAACCGAAGGCTAAACCAATAAGGGTAATCCTAAAATTGGCATAGGATACTCATCTTTAGGAATTGCAGTGTTCAAATTTAAAAAATTTAAACACACCCTCAACTTGCCATTCTTTTTTATTATTGGGACCATGTTCAATATATAGCCATATAACATATCTGACTGTCCTGATAAAGCCCACATCGAGTAATCCTACAATTTTCTCTTTGATTCTAGATATCACTTCTGGTGTCATTCTTCTAGGTTGTTGCTTGAACGGCTTGTAGTGTGGCTTGATAGGTAGTCTATGCTTCACCAAATCTTTATTCAATCCCGATAACTCATTATAACTCCAAGCAAATCCTTGAAGTCTTGCAAAATGGTAACCACTTTGGACTTCATATTTGGATCAAGCCATTTACTAACTAGTATAGGCTTGGGGTTTTGTTCAACCCCCAAATTGAATTCTTCCAGTGGATCTTGGGACACAACCTCAGTGGTTTCTGTATCAACTAATACTTCAGTCATCTTATCAATGTCATATCTGCATAATTCAGGCTTATGTCCATCTTCTTCGAACACAAGATTTGTCCAAACAATCTCTTCTTGCACCTTTTGCTCTATTTCCAGAGCTACATACTTGACCAAGACCAATGAAATGGCCTCTCTTGCTTCCTTTCTTGGCTCACAACCAAGCACTATCATCTTTGAGTGTTTTTAATTCATACTCAATAATTTGTCCGAGCTTTGGTCTCAACTGGGCTAATTTTTTCCATGTCCAAATTTTTGGCTGGAGATGTGGTCACTGTAGGAACATTAAGTGGGATGATTCTGGACCTGTACATTTTTGCTTCAGCAAAGTTTGCTATGATGTTAAAAGGGTGAGTATCATGTTTGACTTCTGCAAGGCCTACTTCTTCTCTTTTGTCATATTTATTGGCCATCAACTCTTGACACTAAAGAAGGGACACATCCGCTAGTATGGATTCATTTTCTCCCTAATTGTGCATTATATTTGGCCGTTGACTCCACAACAAAGAAATTCAGTATCGGTTTTGATTTCTCCCACTTTTAACATAATTGAAAAAAATTCCTCTAGCATGCTGACACTCCTCAGTAAAGCTTGCAATAATTGTGCTAGTGAGAATTAATTTTCTTTCTTAACTTTTTCAAAGTTTTGAAAGAGATAATATTCACATCAACCCCATTGAATACTAACACTCTATTGAGAATGATGCCATTAAAGGAAGCTTTGATGTAAAGGGGTTTCAAGTGTTGTCTCATATGTTTTGTTAAAGGTTTTGAAAGGATATGACACACTAGTATGACAGGACACCATCACTAAAAGACTATCTACCTCTAAATCAGTGTTATAAGTGAAATTAACTCCTTCCACGAACTCTAGAACCACTTCGATGTCATGAGCAACAATCAATACTCCATCCCTATTGTCACTGTAAATTGCCACTTCTTTGGCTTCATCACACGTTGCTAACACATGTTCATCGTCTTCTTTTAATGTTGATTTCACATCAGGACAATTCTCCATTGAAGACCAATCTTCCTACCTTTCAAGGGGGGCATATACACCATGTTGATTGGAACTTCTGACAAAGTTCCAAATTGAATAGCATTTGGTTGAACCGATTGGTCTCGTTCCTCCTTGGTCTCCTTCAATTCTACAACTAAAGAAATTTTTTGGTTAGACACTTCCATGGGCATGGGATCCCCTTCTAATTCTCTTTTCTCAGCAACCATTGCTTCAAGTAAACCTAATTGGTAACTTGCTACGGAATCTGGTGATGCAAGGATATTTTCTTCTGACTCATCATCACGGACTAATGATGATTCAATAACCTTTAATGTCTCTATTTCCTTATATTTGAGCTTTCTTTGAATTTCTTCAATAGGGTCCTCTTCTTGGTGCCTGGAAAACCAAGAATTGGGCTTCGATGTATCCATGCAACCTCCCCTGATAGTGTTTCCTCTTTCTAGGATAGTATATGTCCTCTAGAGCTTCCTTTTCAATATTCTACACAAAAAGTACCATCTGGGGGATTTTTGTTTTTAGATTCCGAAGTAATACCCACTAGTTTGGAGTTGATTGTGGGGACTTATAGGTCTTGTTTCCAACTTTGAATAGCTCCCAGTATCCTCGGAATGACTCAGATTTGATCTGTTTTAAAAATCAGTTTGGCACTCCTTTGACAAGAGTAAAATCTTCTAGATCCCTTTCTTATCTTTACCAGTGGCAACTCTCTTCAAAGGTGGAAAGTCTCTTCATACCCAATATCTGCTCAGCTGGGCCAAGGTCCTTCATATCAAAGGACTTGGACCCCTACCACAAGTTAAACCCTTGCCACTAGATGAACCCCCACTTGTTGACAACCCCTGCCAGAACTGCCACTACTACTTGATGAACTCCATCCACATGATGATGCCCCTAGCTACCAATTGATGACCCCCTACCACTTGATAAAACATTGTCATCAAATGAACCCCTGTCCCTGCCCCTGACTGGTCCCCCTTTTGACATATCCTCTTCTTATGGCCAAACTCCTTAAACCATGCATATCTCAAAGTTTGAGATCTCTTGGACTGACTAACCCCTGACGCAAGCTCATGAACCTCCCTCCTATTTTTTTTGGGCCTTCTATGCATTCTCCTAAGTGGAGGAGGGTCCAGTGGGTCACCAAGGGTTACTGTCCACATTGTATGGTCTAATATGGGGTGAATCATCCCTACTATTAGAACATAAAATGGTGTATGAAGAACAACAAAGGTCTACATGATCGCAATAATAATAAATCAAAGCAAAAATCAGAACCACACAAAACAAAAACCCTAAAAACAGAAGCAAAAGCAAAAGCACGAAAAGGTCAAAAGATTAAAAAACTACCACTTCTAATAGTTCGATCTTTAGAACTAAGTGAGAAGAGACACTAAATCTACCTGTAGTAGGTGGATTTTCAATTATCAGAGAGAGATTAAGACTTACTCGTCTGATGATCGACTATTCTAAATAATTGTTCACTCTACGTGCGGTGTGAAGTCGAGTTTCCTGATGATGGATGATGGATCTCTTCAAACATTCTTCTTCTCCATCTCTCTCGGTTCCCTCTATGGCTCTTTGACGATCGATAATTTTGTAATGAGAAGACAAAGGGTTTTGTGCTGATTTAAGTTTTACAGTGTATTTAAGTCTTTTCCTTACGAGTTAACTAATTAAAATGCTTTATTTTATTAACTTAACAACAAAGTTAACACCGTCATATAAAATTTAGCATGAAGGGGGTCTGATCACATTGTCAGCAAAAACAAGAGAGGACAGTGTAATTTCAAAAAACTGAAAGGATGTCAATGTGTATTTGTCAGAAACCTAACGAAGGTTATTAAAATTTACCCTAAAGACTTTCATTTTTCAAGTTTTTAATCTACTTTTGTTGAGTTGAAAAAACGATCTGTAAATAAAATAAAAGATTACTATATTCATAATAAAAAAAAAGTAAAGGAGTAATGCACTCTTGATAGAACAAGAGATTCTTGCTCCCTTACTTTCAAAAACTTCTACATACTAGGACCAAAATCCTATCCAGTTATTGATGGAACTTCAATAGCAGTTAGATCTAGAGGGAAGTTATGAGCATTACGTTTCATGCATAACTTCCATACCAAAGTTAGCACGATTAATAATATCTGCCCAGGTATTAATTACACGACCTTGACTATCAACTACAAATTAGTTGAAATTGTTCAAAATATATAAACAATGTTTTATGCAGGCCAAGCAGACTAGGTTGGGTTTAAAGAAATAATTTTTAAGTTCATCCCATTTAATAAATAGGTTTAAAAATTTTACTAGGTCTAGCCTCATAGACTTAAATAGCAATCTCAAATTTTTAATAAAGCGAGTTGAATAGGACAAGCTTAACGGAGTATTATTGCACCCGTACTTGTACGTCAGGAAGAGTTCACGGTCGTCCCTGAGGCATTCACTTTGGGTCCACAAATTTTATAGGGATTAATTTTTACACATCTCTTTTGTTCATTTGTATTTTTTTTGTCCTTATTATACAAAATTATTAAAATATTTTTCTATTAAATAATCTTTATTCCTCTATTGTGTTTAAGTAGAAGGGTATTTCAATAACTTTATGTAATAAAGACAAAAAAATAGTGCAGATGGACAAAAGGAGTGTGAAAATCATTTCCCATTTTATAAAGTGCTATAATATAAATTTATAAAATAAGCTCATTAACAGTTGGACATTTTTTCTAGATTAAATCAAACTTAAATTTTATATGACAAAAGGGTAAAAAGAGCTTTCAAATTTTGAAACTGAAATTGTGAATTATTAGAAAGATTTGGTGTAGATGCTTAATTATAGAAAGTACGTTTACAGATAAACATGCGAGAAAGACAATGTTTAAATAATATATTTTAAATTATTAAAATGATCATTTGTTTTGGAGCAGTTGTAATGATAATATTTTGTTATAGTTCTTTATGGAGATTATGTACTTTATATTCTTTGTATGTAAAATATATAAAGGACTCCAATTAAAAAATTCATTTCGGTCCTTTAGAATCTTAGAGCCGACAATGGGAGTGTTGATCATTTTTACATGGGGTTGGGCCATTTCCAAATACCTTAAGCTTTTGAGAAAAGTAGTGACCAACAAAAACTTGGAGAACTCTCACGTGGAATTATCCATATGTGTTTAGATGTATACAAAATGATCTGATGATATATATTCTCTTCTCTGGTAGGGGGTAGAAGAATTTCTGTGTTTTATCAAATCTTTATATTTTTTACATTTTGTATTGAAATTAATAGTATTTCTTTATGCATTCATAATATTTGCTTAAAAATGAATAACATAAAGACAAGAATATTCACAACATGGAAATGTTATGAATTTCAAAATCAATACTCTGAATTTATATCCAAATGTTATGAACCGCTATTCTAAAGTTATGAATTCAAGATTGATATTATAAATTATTGTGCAAAATATTATGAATTTAAAGATGAAATATTTCTTTATACATTCGTAATATTTACTTAAAAATAAATAACATTAAGACTAGATTTGTTCAAACTATTCCCATATTGTCTAATTACCAGAACACTACCACGTGACCCCAACAACTTTTCACCGGTTAGTGTTGAACCCCTTATGAATGTGTGACGGTATATGCGTTGGTAAAAAAAATATTGGAGCATCATGACGTGACAGTATCTAACGACCACTGAAGAATCACTCCTCTTGCACATCATACAGCAGAGGGAGAGAGAGCGAGAGATTGAAGTGAATGCAATGTTATGGGATGTGAGGAAGATGTGGAAAGTAACCAATGGGATTGCAGAATTAGATACTTAAAGTGAAAGGAGTGGAAGCAATGGCCCGGTAGTAGCAGGAGGAGGAGGACCCCAAAAAAGAAGAAAAATGTGCAGACAATTAAAAAGATGACCATTTATGTGGAGTGGGGGAACTTGGTTGATATGCACTTCTTTCTCTTTGATGTTTAATGACATTGCAGAATTGGATACTTAAAGGGAGTAAAAGAAAACGACCATGTGCACAACAAATTCAAAAGAAAGATGAAACCACAATCCTTTTAGGCCTTGTTTGATTCGCATATTAAAATTGACGGAATTAATAGTCCTGAGACTAATAGTTCTGAGATTATTTGTTCTGGTACTGTTTTAATACAAGCCAAACCTAATCCTATGTTTGATTTGGACTGAATTATTTTCAGAATATTTTACTCGGATGTCTATGATTTTGAACAGAAATGTTTTGCTAGAATTATGAGGATATACATACGTATGTGACGGTGGTGTAGTGGGTGGCGGCATGGTGGTGGCGGCGGCAGCATAGCGGGAGCAAAGCCACCGCGATAAAACATTTCAAAAAAAGAACACGTGTCAAGCAAGTATTAGGATACCTGGAACCAAAATATGGGGCCCTAGTGTACCTATAAATACGAGACACTTTTATTAAGTCAAGACAGATTCAAGAGAGAGATTTCTCTCTAGAGATTTCTAATTTATGGGAAAATAGATTTTTGACATCAAATTCTTAGTGGGAGCCAAGATACTTGCTAAAGAGAGCTTATCAAAGCCATTTGGTTCCTCACTTGAGAGTTATCCCCTACCTACATCCTAGGTCTACTTTGGGATTTGAGATTTCTGTCACGCCCTCAATTTTAAACATAATAAAATTATACATTTACCATTTATAAAAACTCACAATCTCACCAAAATTTTCAAAAAGGTCCATTGCAATGAATTACAAAAGAGGTCGCTTCGACCAATGATCATTGTCTCCAAAATCAAAAATGGAGTTACGTAGTTTATATCATTTGAATTGAAATAAATAAAGTATGAGTTACAATACATCCTTTCAAAAACAAAATATAAAAGATGTTGAATAACTCCTCCAATGCAGCTTTCAAAAGTATGCATGTCAATCCCTACATGCCAAGCACCCCATGCTATGATCACTCTAAGGTTGTACCTAAAAAGAAAGAAGGGTTGAGCTCGACAGCCCAGTAGAAAAGTCTACACATGTATTACATGCATATGACATGATATGATAAGCCATGCGAATATCAATATCCATACAAGAGAGAGGAACTACGCAAAAACCGTAATGAGTCAAGAAAAGTGCATAAACAACCCACAATATGTCATAGTTTCTCAATTCATCAATTACAATTCCACGAGTCACGTGTATCGTCAATCTGTTCTCGTTATGTGTCAAAGTGTCATTCCTGATATTTTTCCAAATAGGACCAGTACATATCAGCCTAGCATCCCTGAAGAATTCTAGTTCAAAATCATTTTTGGCACTCCCGAAGGAATTCCAGTTCAAAATCATTCCTGGCACTCCCAAAAGAATTCCAGTTCAAAATTATTCCTAGCACACCCGAAGGAATTCCAGTTCATGGCCATGCCTAGCATTCCCAAATAAGTCTATTACGGTGTCACGTATTTCACATGTCTCATAATGTTCGTGTCGTATCGTAAAAATATGCACAAGAGTCATAAAGGTCGTCACTTTCATCCAACAAGATCAACATCCATGTATGTCACAGATTCATTTCCTTCATTCTTAATAATGGCATAATACCACGCTTAACATGATCTAAAATAACAAATAGAAAGCTAACATTTTGTGTCCAAGAAAAATAAGTTTTAGAGTTCATGGGGTTCCAATTCAAGTAGAAAAACATGCCGAAACAAGTGTCTAACTATGACAAAACCATTGGAAAGTTTCTTCAAGGTTCAAGGCACCAGTGTGCCCAAAAATAAGGCACTGGTACTTGGTCCAAAATCTGAGAGTTAAGAACAAAGGAAAAAGGGAGGTACCGATGCATCAAAAATCAAGGCACCGGTGCCTCGGGCACGAACAAGGGCATTATCCAACAGATTTCGACTATAAACTTAGGGCTTCTCAACTTAACTTCAAGGCATCAAATAGCAACCAAATCAAATTCTATACAAATAATAAGTGTGAGAAATCTCTACCTCAACTTTCAAATTCAAGAATCAAAACTTTAACTTCAAACCCTTGCTTCCAAATGTTGTAAAATGTCAAATACACCTACTCTAAGCAAATGGTTGCAAACCACTATCGGATATCAACCAAGGGAGAAGGAAATGCGTAGGATCTTGAAGGAATCAAAATTTAGAGCAAGTTTCAGATTGAAGATTTTGGGAGAGAACTCAACCGTATGAGAGAAGGAGATAAGATGGGTTTGTATTTAGACAAAATGGGTTTGTCTGATACAAATCAATTTCAATACCCAAAAACTACTCTTACACCCCTCAAGTATGTCACATGCTATCACAAGCCCCCAAAGTTAGCACATTATATCACATTGACCCCAAATCATGTTATTACACCAATTTTACATACCCCACATTAATTATGCTCATTAACATGTAGATTAATATAAAAGTTCAAAATTTTTCGAATCTTGACAATTTCTGTCATTCTCATTTTCCTAGTGTTTGTCTTTTCCTTCACCCTGTTCACTTCTCTTTCTTTTGCTAATCAAAGTTCACCGTTCTTAACCTCTCCAACAATATTCCTTAGAATATTTCCCCTGCAGAATTCATCTCCTACAAATTATATAGCAATTTTTTTTCATGATATGAAATTAATTTAAATATTTTATTATTCTTCCATATTTGTATTTGCGATTTCAAATACAATCATCGAACATTTCTATAATTAGTTTGCATTTTGAGTGATTGGAATAATTTATGCTCATAATACAAAATAGTATTGGACGCTTCGGGCATCAATACGGATTCTACTAAGACGATTCATGTTTTGAGATAATTTATGACAATTGACAAATTAAAAAAATTTGACTGAGGATTATTGGTAGAGACTACAAGCCGTGGCAATAATCATAATTGATTTGAATAATAAACTGGATCTATAAAAGTATATAATGTTGTCATCGGTGGCAATAGATTCTCAAACCCTAGAACTTCTTTTTAGAAATTTCCATTAAATTATATTATTTCTTTTAGATTAATCATAATTTTTCAACAAATTAAACTCAAATCTTTTTCTGCAAATCAATAAAGTAAATTATTTGAAATTATCATAACTCAGTTATTCAGTCTCTAAAAAATAATACTCATTGTCAAACTGCTATTCTACAAAGTGATAATTAACTCTAATATTTTATAGAATATATTAAATGCAAAATGATGAAATAAAATATTAGTGTCATTGCCGAGGAATTGTTTGCGCAATCACATAGTTCTGACTATAATTCTAAATTCAAGTTT
Organism: Arbutus unedo; assembly: GCA_014822125.1. Lineage (NCBI taxonomy): Eukaryota > Viridiplantae > Streptophyta > Magnoliopsida > Ericales > Ericaceae > Arbutus > Arbutus unedo. The sequence continues at coordinate 13,120 of JABCMJ010014116.1, read as the reverse complement.
AACAAGAAATGGTCTTTTCATGCATGGGAAGTAGGAAATTGGCCTTAGTTGACTTATGGCATGTAGAGTATGAGCTATGATCCTTGTTGCTTTGATTTTTTGTGGCTTTATTGTTCATTATACTATGCTCCCAATAATGTTTGTTGTGGCATCTTGACTTAGCACTTTATGTTGGTTACATGTTTATTGAAGGCTTGAATATTAATGTAAACTTAGTCTTTGTGACCTTAATGTCATTCTTCTTTTGAGGGATTTATGTCACATTTGTCTTGTTTTTACTTAATGAGCATGATATTTTGTTGGCTAGTCTCATTCCTCGTTTGATTTGGTTGAACGCACGCCAAAATGAATCATGCATTCATCACAACACTTGCATTTGACCTCTTCGAAGGCCATATTTTGCCTATGAATGAAAATATTAGTCCCTTTTGTATGTGATTGAGGTTGCTCGTCTCACTTATTATACACATTTGTCCCAAGATATGAGTTTATGTTCTTGAATGTACAATGTTTTTACATTAATATAGTGGTATTGAGAGAGTCCATGAATGTACACCTTTTTTTACGAGCAATAAGGAAGAGAAATTTGGAGATATTATTGTTGTTGTCATCACTGAAAGTAGTGGGTAAGGAGGAGCCCACAGAAGGGTTGTACAACAATAGCAGCTTAAGTTTTGTGAGTAGGGCAGAATGAGCGACTGGGACCAATTCCATGGGAATATTTATCCATTATTGAGAACACAGGATTAACATCAGTCTCCTTGTCTGTTTCCCTTGCAAACTTGCCCTTCACTCTGGGTCGACTCTCGGCATAGGCCTGCCTTGAGGCATACCTTATTTTCTTCTCATACTTCCTTGCCTTCCTTTTCTCTCTGTATCTTTGAACTTTTGCTTCCCTGTTCATAGCACTGAAATCCTGCTGCATCGGAATTGTTGGGCTCGAAGCTTTGCCCGACACCACTTCTGGATTTCTCCCATATGACTCTGAGATGGTGCTGCTCATCGTTGCCACCGGTGAAATGTCAGCCTCCATATATGGCACAGACACCTACAATATGTAAATATATGTACAGATAGATAGATAGAGAATGTACAGTTTCTATTAGTATGGATTATAGAACAACAATAGCTGCAGAATTCTACTAGGAAGCACAGTTTCTTTTAGGCAAATGTTTTGAAACACAGTCATTCGATGTGTACGGATTCCACCTGTATTGCATGAGTTTCACATGTATCGAACAGTTCTTGACACATGTATCTAGATTTGTGTCTCAATATCTATGTTCCTAGTATAATATTGCTCTTATTTGTAATTGTCAGAACCTAGAACTTTTATGTCATGTACGGATGAAACTTCAGCAAAAATTTTGAGTCTCCCCTTTTGTTGGATCTTGGCAAGGATACAGTTATACATGTTTCTGGATGAATCAAATGAGCTTGAAGAAGGAAAAAAGCATAGCAACTCTTTTCAGTAAATAGACAAGAACCGGCGGGGATCCCTGAACTTTTTTAACACCCTAAAGTCAGGTCTTTGAAATCGTGATTAATTCACAGTAAAATTCATACTAAGAAAAATGAACATCAACGTTTAAATCACTTAGAATTCAAGTTCTAGTCCTAATCCCAACTTCTTTAACGTCATATCGTATAGCATTTTTATGATTTAAGGAATCTCTTGAATCTGAAAAACAAGAAGTTTATGGAAAACAATAAGAGAGCACAAAAGTGCTAGTGCTTTATGCCAGGAATGATACCAATGGGAAGGGAAATCCTAGTATTCCTCACAGAGAATGTAAAGCTGAGAGGGGGAAAAAAAAGAAGAAGAAAGTACCTTTGGGACCCAATTCACTTTTATTCACAAAATATAGCCTGAATTTCAGGGGCTATCGCTATACCAGTGGAAGATTAAAACTACCCTTTGGAACAAGGATAGAAGAAGCTCCATTTCTGATTGCTGTCTTTGGAAGCAGTTTTGACAACAACAAAAAAAAAAAATCTGCAAACTTGTTTGTTGGTTGGTTATAGAACTGATTCTGGAATCATAAACTAATCTAGGCTTCCAAATTAGAAAACAGATGCTTGAGAGCTGATCAGAACAATCCAAGCTAGCACATATTCTATCAATTGCAATTCACAATAATAGAGGATACTAACAAGGAAAGGAAAGGAAAAGATCTTACACTCTGACTCCATAAAGGGTCGTGAACGAGCCAATCTTTTGACATCTCGTATTCCATTCCCAAGTAAAAGTTCTGCCATTGTTCTTGTAGTTGTTCTGAGGCTGTCCCTGCAAATGGTAAGGGCACAAGGCTTTCACTTTCAGTACTCCCCAGGGAATTGCAGTGAACTTGGTACTGATTTTCAAAACATGAATACCCATTAGTACTATTATTCTCATCATGTTCGTTATCCGGGTTAAGTGACAACCAAGAATCTATTTCATCTTCATACTTGTCAGCTAATTCCTTACTACCCTTCGGATCACCTTTATCTTCCTTTTCATTAACACAGTCGTGCCAAGGCTTGGTGGGATTGAAACCATGAATGGTCTCGAGACAGGTATTGCTGGTTGGACTTAGATTCAGCATCTTTATTTTAGAAGGTACTTCTTTGTACATGTGAATAGTCTAGTATGTAGGTATGCTGAAACTGAATAGCAGCTCAATTTCTTTCAGTAGTGTGTCAATGAGGAGAGTGAGGTTGTGGCTAAACTATAAGTAAGCAAGGAAGGAAAGGCAGAGAGAGAATCCAAAAAGGTTTAAAAAAAAAGTGTACAAGGCTATTAATAGTTGAGAGAGGGTGGTGGGTATATATGTTTTCTTGTGGTGAGCTGTGTCTTGTGGGGTAGGAGTGCGTCAGAGGTTCTTAGGGAGAGGGCTCACCCCTCATACCATTTCTAAATGAAAAATGCTAACCACGGCCCATTTAGGTGGTGAATAATGTGTAAAAAGCGTATTAATATTTATGAATATGCATAGATATTCATAAAATGTGTATTGTTATACATATTTATTTATCTTTATGTGTATATTATTCATCGTCCATTAAACGATGATTAATAAGACAATTCCTTAATTTATAGGCCGTTAGGAAAAATTATTTAGTGAGACGGGACGACTTTGTCATTTTTATTCCCAGCCAATCATGATGGGACACCTTAGACAAAATGGTGACGAGAAGTCCCACATACTATCTCCACCTAAAAGGTAAAAAGGTATACTTTTATCTTTCGTGGCAAATCATCGAAGGAGACCAAACACGACTGTAGTCTGGACACCAGAATAATTAAGTAATCGGTGGATTCATAAGTGAACTGTTGAAAATTTTCAAGTGAATGAATTTGAGATGCTAAAAAATTTCAAGATAATCGAAAAGTTTCATTCATGCATGTCATTATGTTCACAATTCAAAAGTTTCATGCCTCCATTCATGCACGCAGCTCAAATTTGCCGCTCAAAGGTTTTTTCAAGACTATAAATTTCAGTCCCATTTCTTGGCTCAAGACACCAAAAAATTTTGTCTACATTTTTATCCTATATTCGGGTTCTTTGTAGGAGAAAGATGCAGACGCAGTGAAATTTGACAGGCGAACAAAGGTCGGAGTTCCTACGTTCGATTGAGTCATTTTACGTTGGAAGACAAACGCCGATTATGATCCTCAATTACTCACAGTGTGACAGTGAATCAATTATAAGGGGACAGTGTATGCAAATGACTCGATTTGATAAATGTTGGGGATCAATTTTGCAAAGTGAGAATATTCGAAGAGAATATGTTGGAGAAGTTAAAAACAGCGAACTCTTATTAGCCAAAAAGAAAGAAAAAGAAGAAATGAAAAGCGTGAAAGAGAAAACAAACACCAGGAAAGAAATGACAACTATTTCTAACCCCGAAGTGGGTCTAGGAAGGTAAGTAATGGGGACAAGCTCTCGGGAGTAGACTAAGAAATGCCTCTAGCCCTAAAACGTTGTCTCTCCTTAGGCAGTTCAAATGTCTAGTCAGTCAACCCATGACATCGGGTGTCAAATATATATATATATATATATATATATATAGGCACACTAGGCCATACTCCGGTGCCATGTCTCCTGATATATACTTAACACGTGTCTCTTTTCTAAAATGTCCGACCGTGGTGGCTCCTCTCCCACTATGACTCGCGGTTACGATTGGTCCTGTGGCGATCCATCCTCCTTTGAATCAGGTGCTCGAAACTTTTGATCGCAATGCTACACAGACAATGTCCTTGGTCAAAGTAAGAATCACTCTGGAAAATTGTTCGATCATTTGTTTCATCTTAAGCTTCATTGCACCGTAGCTGAAAGTGGTTCACAAAGTCATCCCACAGTAACAAGAAATTGCTATAAAATATAACATTCTCACAATAAATATAAGTAAAATTGCACGATAACATCTATCAAATATAACATTCTCACAATAAATACAAGTAAAATTGCACGGTAACATCTTTGGTTACCGAATAAGCTGAGATTTGAATATTAATACATGCGCAAAGCAGTTCGACAACTTATTTTGTCAACATTTGTTCAGTGAGAGAACTTGGAGATCAACTTGTCAATGTGAATGATGACATCATCTATGCGAGGTCGAACTGTCACCTGGGGCTGAAGCAACCATGTCACAAATTTGTGAAGAGCGTCAGGGTATGGAGGATTAGGTCCGGCTGGGCACTTTACCTGTGCATTTGCAATAGCTAACTGTAGGCTTTCTTCGGATTCCTCAAGTGCATACTCAAATGGAGACACACCATACCTGTAAGATACAGCCATTAAAGGAAGCAGGAAAAAAAAGAAAGAAAACAAAGAAAAATTAAGACGTCGCGCAGAAGCTGAATGAAACAAATTAAAAAGCTCAATTTGGCCAGACCAATCTGTCAAACTTAAAACATTCGCCGATTAGCAGAGGCTGTGAAATCTATCAGCGAAGTTTTTTATTATCATAGTGAAGATAACAATGCAACAGTCGTTACGAACATGCCAGAGTTGGAAACTTCCAACCCCAAACTTCACTCCAAGGCTCATACAAGCATCGAGAGGAAGAATGGGAAAGTCGTTCTAGATCTCCTTCCTTGTGTTGTTTGGGTGCATCAAAGACATGGAACATGACTCTACCTTACCTTCTCGTGGTGGAATGAAGTTAACACAACAGAGGGAGCCTCATTCCCAATACTACCCTTCCCAAATCCCCAACACTGATGTGAATCTCACATCAACATATGCATACGAACCATTTAGGAGTAAAAAAGGACAGATGGGGCCATGATACTAGTTGTTTATCATGTTCCTGGTGAATTCCTAGTCAATCCAATGCTAGAATCACATTAAAAAGCACATGAATCTTATAGCTCCCAATGGGATACCTAGTTATGAGATTCTCATTCTTCTCTTCAATTCCTATAATCAAATTATTGAGTAAATAAATGATCAGGTCCAAACGGAGCACATGGTTAAACTCCCCTTAAGCTCTGTTTAAGGTCACCGAGTGATCTTATGAATGACAAAATCTACACCTGTGGCAATATGCGAACAAAGCTGAATCATATCGTTACTAATACCTAGAATAGAAGCTTTTCTGAAGAAGTTAGAGGCTTACATTATTGCAAATAAAGTGCATCCTAATGACCAGATATCAGTTCTTTCATCAATATCTGCATGGCTTGGGCAATCCCACAACTCAGGAGCTCGGAAAGCTGCCGAACAGTGCTCAGATGCCCATTCCTTCATAATAACATCAAGAAGATTAGATCAAATCAAGCCCTTAGCACTGTTCAGGTTGGACGAAAACAACACCAGTGTACATATGAGTGCTGATAGCATAAATTGCTAATGGACATTTAACTTTATAGAACTTATTGGATGCAAAAACATAGGGAGTTCACAGCCTCCCAATAAAATTACCTGATATCAGTCACCTTATTCTCTCCATTATGCTGGTGATTATGTTCTTGATGTAGTCAAAACTTATTGAGATTTTCTTATGACTCGTCTTTTTCGTAACCTTCATTCTTTCTTTCTCTAAGAGGACATTTTGTAGGCCAAAGAAATGCTTATAACAACAAAAATTGATATTCAAGCTAACCCACTCCATCATATTGTGGTAACAACTTAAACCCCAATAAACATCTAAAAGAAAATAATATTGTTATAATTCTTTGACCCCAAAAAAAAAAGACTCAGTATGGAAATACTACGGTCCCACTTACGAACAGACGAGAATATTGCATCACGTAGGCTGCATTAGTTCCTAGAAAAGCAGTAACAACTCGAACAGAACAACAATATGGACAAAAACACTACTTACAATAAGAAAGAAATTTAAATAGCTTGAACATAGGGAAGAAAAAACCAGTCATGATCCCCAACAGTTTTTGATTCGCTGGTCAATTGTCATGGTAACCAATTACCAAGACACGACCTGTGAAGATCTCGTTATACAAATCAAGATTTTGTTTTTATAACCGAGATATCCTGTCAGCTTGGGACCATGCTGGGATAAAGTTTGGGGTCCCACCTAAATTACCGACTAGTCCTCAGGACCCTAGGTGGAAACGACCAGGCAAACCCCCCAGTGGCCCTAAGTATTAAGTTGTCGAGTTTTGACCGATATCTGGATTTATAGCTCATTTGCTCTACCACTCGGACAACTCCTTGGGATTATACAAATCAAGATTCAGGACACCAACTGTGAAGATCATAGTCATACTATGTTAGTCATTAACCTACTAGCTTATTAAAGACCAGCCCATAGTCAAGCCCAACTTTCAAGGTGTTAATGAGCACAAATACAGCAATACATTGCTCAGTTAGTCAAAGTTCATACAGCCTGCAGATGAGCCCAGCTTGCCTCGTTTTCAATTAAGCCATAAATCTGGCTGACAAAGAAGAGATGCTGTTGAGGCAGTTACAGTTTCACATGCTATGACAAAACAATAAACAGTACACATGCCAAAAAACTAACTTGCAACCAAAACAATAGAGAAAAAATAGTTCCAGAAAAAAGGGGCAAAAACTACATCCATCGAAGAGGTTATCAATCATACAGTATAGGAAAAGATTAATAAATTACCTGCAACTGCAACGCCTCTGAACGAGAACGAATTTGCTTTCTCGCAGAACGAGCACTTCCAAAATCCATCAACATGGCGAGAGGTGGCTGTCCTTTTCTATGTGTTATAAGGACATTACCAGGTTTGATATCATTATGTGCATACGGAGGATCCAAACTATGCATATGCTTCAGTCCAGCACAAAGCTGAAAATACAGATCAGCAACATATCAACAATCATCAGTTGGATCACAAGCCACCAGAATTGTCTGAAAGGTCATATGTGAGCATAAACATAACGCGGCACATACTAACATCAAATGTGAACCCCGTAACTTCATATTGCAGAAAGAAATCTTCGATAAGCGAAATTAAGTAACTGCCTAGCTGGGAAATCCATCCTATAGATAGCTCTAAATTAAAAACATGTGTCACGTGGTGGTGATGTCAAATGCTGCAAAAACAGATCTCTGAACGACAGGAGGGTTCAAACATTCTTCTTCAGATGAAAATGAAATGCAAAAAAGTTACATGAAAGAACGTCATATGCTTCCAAAGGCAAATGCAAATACGAAAGTAATCTATTGCTTTCATAGCTATACTGATTTGTTCACCTGCCGAAATATATGAAGAACATCTGGGGTAGAAAAGAACTCCTCGTTGGCTTTCATGGCTTTAGCATTGTCCAGTAACGTTCCATCCAAATGAACTGGAAACAACAAGTATGCTTCATGCTTCAAAGATCCTTCTTGTGTAGGCTATTACATGAAGAAGTTCCGATATTTAGACGGTTAACGAGGATAAATAAGTGCACAAAGTTAAGAATACAAAGACTAGAGCAGGGAATTAACATCTGTGAGGGCAACTATCAACACTGCTTCAACACAAAAATGCTTGGAAACGAGGTCATAAGCAAAAGTTTTCAGATTGGAAAAAAAAAGAGCAAAACTAACAGGGCCGTTTGGTTTATCTTGTTTACTCAACAAATTTTGGATTCTTTCTGTCCTTAGCAAAGACGGATCACAAAAGCAAAAAAGAAATTGGCTCATTCAAAAACATGACCCGTCAACAAACAATAAGCCAATGAGCCGTCATTAATATTATTCTTCTAAAAAAATACTTCTCCCGTGCTACCAACTTGCTATGCTTAGCAATGAAGGCTAACATTTGAAAGATTGAGAGAAGTTCCTTTAAAATTAAAGGTACAGTTTAGTTCAAATAGCAAAAAGAAAAAAAAAAGTGCAGTGTAGGGCTCATGCTCTCTCCACCATTGGGCGCAACAGAGACAGCTTGTGTTGAATTTATCCATCAATTATAACACAATAATTGTGAGGGGTCCATCTTTCATGGACATGCTGAATTTTTTATTCCATGAAATCGAAGCAAGTAATGGGTGATATTGTAAGTGCAACGAGGAATGGATCTAAGAATTTTAAGATGCTCAACTCAGTCACTATTTTACGACAGTTTGGCTAAAACCACTCGGCCTTGTTTTAATATTCTGTATATCAGAGTACCTTCATTCAGTCAAGCTGAGCACTTATTCAGACCTTGACGCTTAGTTGTACCAATTAGTAATTCACCTTAGCCCCAAGATTATGAGACCTTGCAGCAAACGATGCTATTTCAGTGTAACCACTTGAACAATGATTATGTTGTAAGCTATTAGGACTACGGGCTCCACTAATGTCCACTAATGTCACAGACTGCAGCATCATCTATCAACAACTCATTCAAGACAATGATTCTGTTTATTGCCAGTTTAGAATGTTATTCCACTTTGCACAATTCATCATGTTTACATGGAGTGCAATTTATCAATTTATTTTACTTCATTCGCTTCTTTCTCTTGGCTTTTAATATTTGAACTTTTAAATGTTTTATCTTTTCCAGCGATAGCTATTTGATCACTTTTGATTACTTATATTTTTCCAAAATAATCACATCCAAGTTACAAAGGACGCCATTTTTTCAAGTAGATTGAGAAGGACTTCAAGCTTCAAGTTTGAGATACTGGACACTTGCAAGTGGAGGCACAATTGTTGCCATTTTCCACGTCTAGCATGGAATCTCTTTCAAAGAACAAGAACATTTTTCTGATATGTATCATCAAATTTATTCCAGTGCATGAAAGATGATGCTGCCAATGTATGCAGTATATGTGCAAAACTCCTGTCCTAATCCCCACCTCAATTTTCTAACACTCAAAACCCCATCCTATATAGACCATCCATGTGTCTCATCCATACAAATGTCTAAAGAAACAGTCCTTTCAATTTCAGTAGATAGTTTCAAGGTAAACAAAGACAGTTTGAACTGTAGTGAGCAAATTAACTTACTAATTTACATTGTCAACCGCATTGTCAAATCAAAGAAAGTGAACTTGTAGGAAAGAATACTAGCGAATTTTGAATAGTCAAAATTCACCATTTATACTGATTTGGTTTGATTACACGCTTTCACAGCCCAATCTTTGTTAACAACAAAACTATGGGCATACATCAATGACATCCAAGACCGCACTGTAAATTGCCCTTCCTGCTGAAAAAATGAATTACTGGGATCTGAACCCTAATCTCCCCGGAAAAAAAAAATTTAAATGGGAGCGTATAACTGATAACAGCAATCTTGAAGTGACGAGAGCAAAAAAAAAAAAGACAGCTTGAAAACAATTAAATAAGTAGTTCAGTTCACTGATCACCTTAATTGAAATTATAGCATGATCAAGAAGTGGAAGCAGATTGGGATGGCTAAACAAAGAAGAAATGCGGATCTCCTCCCTCACAACGTCTAACTGGTCGCTGTTCTGAATGAGAACTTTCTTCATTGCATAAGTTCCATCATCTGCATATCCTTCCATCCACCCATATAAAAAGCAACGTTAGATTATGTTTTTCTTTCTCTGTCAACCAAAATGCTTAAACCATTCCGAATTTCCATTCGAAAGAATGACCGCATAATTAGAACAATACTACTCTTGCTGCAGATCTGTCAACATGAAACGGGCAATAAACACATCATCCGCGTATCAAAACAGCCCAGTTGGCAAAAGAGTTAACATTTTCATTACAAACACAAACACCATGAAATTTTTCGAGAAAAATGAATCCAACCCACCTCCCAGAAATCCGAAGTTATCCCTTCATATTTTTTTGGTAATAACCACTCATTAAATTGCATGTCTATAATCATAAAACAAAGACCAACACCACCAATTGAGGTCAAAATTCATGTCGAATGACACTGCTGATGCTCAAATCTACTCCTACTGATTCAGATCTTGATTCAGATCCAGATCCAGATCCAGAATTCAGAATTCAGAATTCAATCAATTAGGAGAGCAATGCAGAGAGAGAAAGTATCAAAACAACCGAATTCTCAATGGCTTCACCCAGTATTTTTCATAAAAACAAAAACCCATTAAATTTCTCTAGAAATGAACCGACCCAACTCCCACAAATCCACATTCACCCATTTATTGAATCACGTACAACACTCCACAAAACAATCACGTAACGCCACGAATTGAGGTGCAACGCTTATAGATTACACTGATGCTCAAATCTAATCAATATAGCAATTCAGATTAGGAATTCAATCACTCAGAAGCAATGCAGAGAGCGAGAGAGAGCGAGAGGGAAAATGGGAGGGGGGAATAGGAGGGGAAGCGACCTGAGACGAGAGAAGGGTCCTTGAATTTCTTGGCGATGCTGCTGCCGCCGGAAGTGGGGGCGGATTCGTTGAGGAGCTCCTTGACGAGGTAGACGTAGGCGAAGCCACCTTCGCCAAGCTGCCTGATGATCCTGAAACGATTCTCATTGATCCACACGTCTCTACCGCCGTTCCCGGCGTCGTACAGCGCGTTCAGTCCCGAGAATGAGCATCCCATCTTCCGCCCTGGTCTGCTCTCTCCCTCCCTCCCACCACACACGCCTCTCACTCGAATCTTGAATCCTGAATCGGTTTCTAAAAGAAATTAAGTCAGACGGATCATGGAATTCCCACGTCAATAGATCTCAGACTCCATGGTAAAATGATTGCGAGGATCCGGGTTGTGGGTCCATCTGAACCGTCGAACTGGGTTGTTTATTGATTTATTAAAGTGTGTTAATTTATTTAAGAAAAATAATTTTCACACGGCTTTTTTGTTTGCTCGGCCAAGTATTTCACACCCTTATTTTGTCTATTTACACTTTTTTTTATTATATAAAATTACTAAAATATATTTTTATTTAAATACAAGAAAGGAATAAAAAATATTTAATATAAAGACATTTCAATAATTTTGTATAATAAAAATAAAAAAAGAATTACAAATAAACAAAAGAGGTGTGTGAAAATCAAGTCCCTTTATTGAATTCTTAGAATGTTTGAAATAGAAATTAATCATTACCAAATTATTTATTATGTTGTTTAACTATAATTAGTGAAGTATTTTATTTGACTTTGAAAAAGTAAGGACCTAATTTCTATGATACCTATTGCCTATTTAGATATGTATAGATATTTTTATCTTTCATTCTACTATCTTGTTCGGGACAAACTACGAACGAAAATCATACAAATTAGGATTTCCTTTACAAATAAATTAGGCCAAATGGCATATTTTTTGGACACAAAATAATTTAAAAATCACACAAATATAACAAGCCAAAGAAAAAGTCTAAAAACACAAATTTTTTATGCGCATTTAAATATAAATATATTTGAAATTATTACAAGCACGTACAACTCGCACGATTATAAAAAATTTTATGTTCATTCGATAATTCTAAATACATTTATATCTTAATGGACACCAATAATGTCCCTAGACTTTGGGGCTTGTGTCTCATGACACCCTCTATTTGCTAAAATTCTTGAGTGGTGAATTCTTTATTAAAATATTATTTTTTCCAAAATAAAGAGTAAACCTTCCGAGATTTTTAACAAATGCAAAGACACCTTTAAAGTTCTGAAAAATATACTCATATTCCCTGTTTTATAAATTATTTAAAAAAATTCTTTCCTTTTTACTTCTGTTAATTTTTTACTCATAAATGTTGATATCATCAATTAGATTGTGGTATATATTAAAAATATCCTTTCATGAACCCCTATCTCTATAAAAAAAAAATTATTAATCCATTAATATTAGAATTAGAATTATTCAAGCAAGATTTTTTCTCTTCAACAAAAATATGTATTTAATACGTACATACTATTTAATCTATTCAACTGATTACTAATAAAAGAAGAAGAAATTAGACAAAGTTGACCAAAATTAACATTTTAAAATTTAATAAAAAATAAAATGTTGAAAGAAAAAGAGTAAGCGATATTGACTATTTTACAACACTTATGTTATAAATACAAGTAATACACATGTTCCTCTCATAGATAAATACATGCAGAAAATAAAAAATAACCAAACATATAAAATCAAACCTATTTATTTTAATTACAAAAATATAATATACAATAATAATTACACAAAATCAATCAAAGTCAGTATTTAAAATCTAATAAAAAAACATTATGCTAAAGGTAAATTCTTTTAATTTTTTTCAACGAACTCATATTAGAGTTTTTTCTTGACATGAAATATGACCAATCCTACGAGAATTGGTCCCATGCAAGAATGGAGAGGGGAAGAGAGTTTTTGGGGGTACAACCATGAGACTTTTTGAGATGAAAGCGATCGTCAGAGTGAACCAGTGGAACATGAAAGCATAACCGCTATTATTCAGGTGGACATTGGTAGTGGTACCCAGGGCTTTGCGTTAAATCCACTCATGTCCACCGTAATGTCTTTGCAATGTTTGTCGGTTCATCCCATGAGCAATTACTAGGGGGGAGTATTGATAGTCAAAGGGTGATAGCTTGGCAAAGGATTGGTCGGATCTCGAAGAAGAGCATAGATCCATGCGAAGACCATTGGTCGATTCTGTATTTGGACTACAACTTGGTAGTTTTACAGTAAAAGGGGTAAACGAGTTTTTATTAAGCCCAAAATCCAATACATTGCGATATAAGATCTTTACTTTATATTGGACTAAAATGTGACTTTATTTG